>JAUCMU010000034.1:76932-89760 GCA_032275025.1 Enteromius treurensis
CATTACACCTATGAAGAGAGAGACCCCAGAAAACATGGACACACTACATGTGTGTGTGTGTGTGTGTGTGTTTGTTAACGTGTGTGCATGTTTGTAAATTTGTTTGTGTTTGTGTGTGTGTGCATCTGAAGTCACTGCACACTGTGATTGTAATTATAATTAGCCTTGTGCACAGATGTAGTTAATTGCTGTAGACACTCATCTCATATGGAGCGATCTCAAAGACAGAATCTGAACATCTGACTCGTCCCTGAATCAGATCAGAGCAGATCACTGTCTGATGTTTGGCAGGTGATGGAGCCTAAGTTCACTCATACCTCAAAACAAACTAGGAGAATAAAACCAGCTGTGGCACCGTGATGGACATTTACAAATGTGTTGTTCTATTTCTGAGATGTGAGGAATATTACAGCAGAATAGAAAAGATGAGCGCGCTGTTAGAACATGTGATGATATCAAAGATGAAAGTAAACCATCAGTATATATGTGGAAGAAGACCATATGTCCATCATGATGGAGACTTGTTTTTAACCTGAGCTGAGGCACATTGTCAATAGGTATTAAAGGTGGAAACGGTGGTCTGTTGCTGCTCTCATTAAAGATGATTTCAGTCATTTTGAGGACTTTATGTTAGACGGTGCAGGTAAAAGCTCAAACACACACTGACGCTTTCAAGAGTGTACAAACAGACTCGAACACTGTCTCAATGACTCTTGTGCTGGATCTGCTGTCGGTTTGATCCGTCGGAGATCAGAGCAGACTGCAGAAGGATTTCTGGCTCCCTGCAGTGAGAAGAACTTCACAAACGCTGAAGAAAGAGTCAAACCTGAGCTGGCTCGGGCTTCTTTGTCTCTCTGTTTTAGCAGAAGTGTCTTTTGTTCTGTGATTGCATATGACTGCAGGTTCAAGGAATAATTAATAAAAATCTCCACTGTGCCGGATGATAGGCTAAACTTCAGGAAAATAGTGTTTACATAATGTATATTAAAATATATGTACAGCAAACATTCCCAGAATCAGCAAAACGTTCATCGTTACGTGATATAAGTCATAAGTGCTTCCATCTATTTCACCTTTATTTATATAATTCTTTTAACAAAACAGATTGTGTCAATGCAGCTCTTTCAAATGGAAAAATAGTGTCGGTAATGCAGAAGGGCAACAGTAAACACTCAATGTTCAGTTCTAGGTACTTTATCATTGAATTCAGAGCTTGTCCAACTCCGTCCAGTTTAAGTAGTATAGCTGGAAATTAAACGTCCCAAACAAACCCAAAGGCAACAAAATCATTTTTTTTGACTATGAGACAAAGTGTCTCATCTCTGCTTTACACAGAGGCCAACAAACAGATACGATATGATCGTGTGTTTGTATCTGTCAGATTCATTCAGCTGTCAGTCAATCTGAACCATTGTTAGTTCCCTTTTTCAAATTCTCATTAATGGTGTCTAATTTTGATGACTGTTCTTCTACAGACAGTACATTACATGTTAGATCTTAATTGTACCTAACTGTGTTTATGCAGTGTTTGAGTGTTTCTGAGGGGTTCAGGTGATTGATGTGTGTTTAAGGTTCTAATCTCAGGTGAGGAGCTTCGAGTCTAGAGCTTTCTGATGTTTGATCAATGGTCCAGATCTCCCTGCTGGGTTCACTTCATTAGTATTTCACTAAAAAACAACAACTTCACTGATTTTCAAATGAGTCACTTCTGAAGGAACATAAAACATGAGGCTTGTGAACAAAAAGTACTTTTTCTGAGACCTAATTAAAAGAGATTTTATTATTTACTAGCTCTTAATGAAATCATTAGAGTCTGCTTTGATTCACAGCAGATGAAAAAGAGAAGCAAAAAATAGAAAAGATATTACAGATAACATTACACACACACACACACATATATATATAGTGTGTGTATAAGTTTGTTTTCCTCTTCTGTCGAACAGTTGTTGTGTCCTGGGTTGGCTCTCAGTCCTCCACAGCGTCTGTTTCTGATGGTCGTTCTGATTTAATGAGGTCCAGATCTCCTGATGTTCTCCTCTCAGTTATCAAGTCTCAAGTCCAGAGACACTTCTTGCGAAACTCTTTGTCTTCGGGAGCAAAGTTTCTCCTCCGACGGCTGCTGCAGTGATTCCTGGGGTTTGAGAAAGTCCAGCTCCTGATGATCTTCAGGACAAACGTCTGTCTGTTTCCCATCAGTGCTTAATAGATGAATGCTGAGCGCAGCTCTGTTTAATGAGCGACAGCTTCGTAAGGAACTCTGATGAGACGTCTGTAGACACTCGCTTCTGTTCTTGGCTTTACTGAGCATCTCTTGTTCTGCTTGTGTCTGCTCTTAATGTCTGAAGGTCAAACAAAACAGCTTTGCTATTCTAAGCGCTTTGGTGTTTTTTTTCAGAGTTTCATTTCAACTGAGCAGAAAGCCAGAGATGCTGATTATAGATCAAAATAGTGCTAACATTGGTGTGAAACGCATGAGCATCTGCTTTCATTATGAGACGCAGGCTTCGGTTCTGTGTGAAAACGGACAAAATAATGCTGTTTACTGCTGCTACAGCATTGTTTAACAGTGCCATTAAACATTACTCCTGTTAATGTGTGTCATATATCCATGGTTAAATAGAAAACATTCTGTACGTTCAGGAACTGATGTAATGTGAAGTGTCTTTACATGAAGCTGACGGGTCAGTAAGACTGATGACTAGCAAAAAGAAAAGTCGTTTGACAGTCAGATACTTTCTCTCTCACACACACACACACACACACACACTCGAGGGCTCCTCATCTGTGAGTCTCGATTCTCTTTCATCATTGGGTTCAGAGACGCTGGAGTGATTGTTACGTTTGATCAAAGTTCAGTCAGATGCCATAAGACTCGTCTGTTTTCCTACAGCCACCGTCTGTGTTTCTTTTCTGGGGACAAACAGAGAGAAAGACAGACGGAGAGAGAGAGATGGAGAGAAAGACTGACAGAGACGGAGGGAGAGAGCGAGGTTCAGCAGGATCTCTTGTCATACAGTAGTTTGCTTCAGTAAACACTGAATATCTGCGGGTCAGAAATAAAGCGCAGGACAGTCACTTACAAGCAGCCAACTGCATCCACAGTGTTCTTAATGATGCTGCCGGATTTTGGCAGTTTTAAACGTCTTCACAGTTGGTTTAACACATTCTAGAAATCACGCTGCCAAACGAGTGTGTGTGTGTGTGTGTGTGTGTGTGTGTGAGAGAGAGAGAGTGTATGTGGAATATGTGCTCGTGACATTCCCAGTGATGATCTGATTTACACAATTAAACACTTCTGAGTCCACTAACACAGATAGAAACATCCCACTGGACTGAAAATACACGCTGCACTGAGTGTGTGACCATATGATCTGATGATATAAAGAGACAGTGACGAGTTTATTATACACAATCTTTACAGCAGGAGAACACGTACTGATCTGTGTGTGTGTGTGTGTGTCTGAGTGTGTGTGTGTCTATGTCTATGTCTGTGGTTTGGTTTATATATTTTCTTTTGGGGACTTAAACTTGAATACACACAGACGCATGAGGACCTGTTTTCGTGGTGGGGACTTAAATTGAGGTCCCTATGGGTACAAAAGCTTATAAATCATATAAAATGAGTTTCTTGGAGAAATTGCAGAAAGTTTCCTGTAATGGTTAGGGTTAGATGGTGTAGGACGATAGAAAATATGGTCTGTGTGTGTGTGTGTGTGTGTGTGTGTGTGTTTGTGTGAAAGAGAGAGAATCTCAGTGATGTGTTTCTCACATGTCCTTCTTTGATTCTCAGCGCTGACAGCGTCTCTAACGAGAATCTGGAACATTTAATATTCTGTTTTAAAGCTAATTCTGCTCATAAGTCAGGCCTATTGGACTCCCATCACATTTCTGACATCTGTGATATAATATTAATGAGCCTCAAGAATTAATCAGACCAGTGATAGAAAACAAATATGAGAAACACTGTGATTCTGTAATTGTGTGTGTGTGTGTTTCAGTCAGTCATTACTACAGTACTAAAGTCATGTTTATTTATTGACTACAGATGCTTCACACTACTGTGCATCTGTCATTTGCAGTTCTAAGAATACAGTGCTGTTTATGGCATCATGAGATCAGGATATAAAGCTGTGTTTTTAGTGTGTTTGAGCTGCTGTTGTTCAGGAGGCTCGCGTCATCTACTAAATGCACTTTCTAAGTACTAATCTACATTTTATTCAGTTATTAGAGCCAGTGTATAAAAGTAAGTCTCTTGTTCCTGCTGGTGTGTTTATATTCAGCACAATATGTATCTGAATATACTGCAGACACACAAACACACGGCGGCTTTAGCAGTGGCCGTATGATGAATTGTAGGTCAGGTAAAGTCTCCAGTGACCTTCAAGCTCTCTTTGTTCTATTTAGAGAAGTGTGTGTGTGTGTGTGTGTGTGTGTGTGTGTGTGTGTGTGTGGACGAGAGATTTGTTGTAATCTCTTTTGTGGTCTACAGTAACGCAGCTGGTCTGCAGCAGGGCAGATGTCAAACTTTAAACTCCATTACAGAAACACAAACTGACAGCCGCAAGATTTCAAACGCTGATATTTGACTGTGAATGTTTACACACACTTTCTACAGTCTCCTTCAGCTGAGACGCAAAGGTCTGATTACCATCACACAGCCAGAGTGTAACTGTGTGTGTGTATGTGTCCTTGTCCTCTGGGTTTGTTTTCTTGAAGCAAACAGTTTAGATTGAAGAAAAAATTTAACCCATGAGCAAATAAACGTCACTAAACAAGCGTTTCTTTATCAGCACTGGAGTGATGGCATCTTTAGAGCCCTAATATTTCATTATCGATACTGAAATCCAAATGATAGTCTAAATAAGTGTGAAGAGCCGCTTGTAATTCTCTCAGTGCTTCTTACATCCATACGAGTGTTACTGTGTCTGTCCCATAATGCATCTATCAGAGCTGCGGTGACCTTCGAGTGTTTCTCTCCGCCGCTCGTGTTCGCTGTTGTTTGACACGTTTGTTTGGAATCAAATGAAGTCGTGCTGGTCAGATATTGAATTAGAGCGGCAGATGGATCTGAATGCAGCAGCGCTGACCTCTCGCACTAAATACAGTATTTTAGTCTCTGTGAGTCTGGACCGGAGCTTCTGCTGCAGAAACACACACACAGGCCTGATAACAGCGAACATGCTGCTTTATCTCTGGCTTCTGCACACATTTGCACATTTATTGAACGTTTCTCTGCTGACCAAACCCTGATTTTTAAGTGGGTCTTAACTGCTTTCAGATAATCAGGTTAAGCAGATTATTCTGGCAGGTAGATCAACTTTACCAGACAGAACTGCTGATTTACAGTTTTTTAAATCTCTAGGACATATTTCTCAGTACTTGGGTCATTTTTTCAAATTTGTGTCTTCTTCTTTATTGAGCAGGAACATTCAGATCAAGGCATTAGCTATAACCCTAATCCTAACCCTAATAAGTGTTGAGTTTTAAGAGTACTTGTTCAGGTTTTTTAATATCCTTGTCTTTGTCTTGAAAACAGATCAGTTTGTTGTACATGTGTTGAACGTAAGTTGATCAGGACTGTGAAGAGTTTAGCTGTGTTTGTGTCTGAGTGAGAAAAGAGTTCATGTCAAATCTATTTTGGGCTAAAGCGATGATAAATGATCCACCGCGTATCCACACAGAACCTGTTGTTCTCACAGTCTGAAGAGTTTTAATAAAGCTCAGCCAAGTGTTGAGTCCAGTGACTGTCCAAGACTGGTCAGCAGCGGCTCTGACCCACGATTAGATTGTTCTCATCTTCTGCTGCAATCGATGCAGAAAATGTTCTAAAAAGCGATTCGTGATGTTCAAGCAGTACAGATGCTCTTCACGTTTATTTTTAAGTTCGTCCTTCCAAAGACGACTTAAGATGGCTGTAAGGTGGACTGTACTGTATGTGTGGTTACGAACGAGAGGCTGTGATATTCTCATCTTAATCACAGACAGGAGCTGCTGTGTGTTCGATAAACATGATGAATCCTCTCTGTCTGCTCCAGCACTTTCAGTAACGCACCGGCGTGCGATCTCTTTCTAAATTCATTTAAATGTTTTACTGTAGCTCTGATGCCTTTCTGAGCACAGGATCCTGAGCGGCGAGACTTCAGAAGACCAGAGATAAATCACAGCTGGCTCCTGAGCCAGAAAACTTTCTGTTTGTCCTGATTCTTCCTCGCACTGGAATCAGAGAAATTTAAGATGGCTATTAAAGGAACGAGTGCGGCTGTGATATATGTTATAGGAATGATGTCACCATCATTAGCCTGATGCTAAATGACTTCCGGACGTCCCTTCGGTCGCTCCTCCGGTAAATATCGTGACATTCGCCCTGTTTAAATGCTGGCATGCTGTCGTCCATGTCAGCGAATGGGCCGCTCCATCTAACAATCCCAGCCCTGGCATTAGCATATATCTGTCATTAGCATACATTAGACTGAGTCTCTTTTAATGCAGACTCTGGCAGTAAACCACACAAACGCTGAAGTTATTACTGCAGTTCTTGCACCTTGAGGCGAGAGCAGTGCATGTTGAAGGAAGCGGTTCAGCGGGGAGTGTTTTAGGAATAATTATACACGGCTTGAATTATTCAGTTCTAGGAAAGACCTGGAATATGAACTCCACACGGTCTCATTTTCTTGCCACAAAGATTTTGTTGAACTGGATTTTCATGAGTCTCTAAAGTACTGGAACTGAGTGCATATTTAGATGCATGTAATAAAGTTAGCAAGAAGGCCCTGAATCTTTGAGGAGCTCCTCACACACACACAGAGCTGCAGAGACTGTCTCTAATCTGAACACACACACTCAGACATGACAGGAGTGTAAAAACACTGTCCAGACGGATTTGAGATATTCTGTCAGAGCAATGGAGGGTGAAATGGAGCATCACACACACATTTTTTATTTGTCCACCTGGATGTTTTCCACCACACATTTATTTCCTTCTTAACACTAGCATTGGTACGTGAGTCGGTCTGATGTAGATTTATATATATATAGCTGTATTTGCCTGAAGGAGTCGTGTTGTTTCAGGAGGAACCCAGTGACAGCGTTGGTTTAGCACTCGATTCTCTAAATGAATTATGCAAATCAGGTTGCAGTAAGTTAGTGCAGAATGCAGTTGCATTTCCCAAACTCTCAGGCTGAGAAAATCATCATGTGCCTGTAGGTATGGTTTGGATTTGGGTTTTTATGATTTGAGGAAATGTTGCATTGAGTGCCCCAAAAACAAAGAGTTATAGAGTCATTATCTGACCAGATATTAATATTTTGCCATGTTGTTTATCAGAAAGTGCAGTGTCTCCCTCTTTCACAAACACACAGACACACACACACACGGGTGTCACCGAGAAGCAGGCAGGAGTGTGTCTGAGAAGCTGTTTATTTGTGTCTCATGTATACACACACACACACACGCATGCAGTGCTGGTCTCATTATTTGTGCAGCTGTGCACTTGTGTTAAACTGTGTGTGTGAGGCAGCAGCTCTACTAATTGGCCTCACACACACACACACCAAGCTGCTGGTCATATTGAATGTCAATCATGCAGCACTACGCTAACACATTCAGCACTCATCCAAGAGCTCTTC
Organism: Enteromius treurensis; assembly: GCA_032275025.1. Taxonomy (NCBI): domain Eukaryota; kingdom Metazoa; phylum Chordata; class Actinopteri; order Cypriniformes; family Cyprinidae; genus Enteromius; species Enteromius treurensis. The sequence continues at coordinate 84,559 of JAUCMU010000034.1, forward strand.
ACACTCACACACACACATTATCCGCCATTTACCTTTGACTTGTTTGCTACTGAATACAGCCTGCAGTGTGATGCTATTCATTCTCACACCTGCACTGTGTGTGTGTGTGTGTTTGTGCAACCATTCTTTACTTCAAAATTCTTCGCTATTGTGGGATGTTTTTCTGTAAGACGTAGGTTTCGGTGTAAGGTTGGAGTACAATTTACATTTACATTACAATTTACATTGAATTATGTTTTTACCATAGTTTGAAGCAATATTTTTATATGAATATAAACCGGTCAGACTTTTCCCGGTGGGTTTTAGTGCCCCACTGAACTCCTGATCACTAAATACATTTAAACACAGATAATAGCCTATGTTTAAAGCACATTTTAGTTCATATTCATGGCGTGCCGTGTAAAATAGCACAATTGATCTTACATTTCTCTTAAGAAGTGCTAAACAATCATTTTTAGTATATTAAGAACAGAAATTGTCCGTGAAAATATAGCCCTTAAATTACATTATCAAAGTGTGCTTTCTTACTTGGGAGTGAAATGATAAAAAGCAACAGCCTACGTCTTCAGGACAGAGAAAAATATGACATTATTTGCATTTTAGTGAATTTGCATGAGTATGTGATGTATTTTAAACTGTGGCACCTGCTTAAAAGATTTAAATGATTCGCATCTGTTTGTGGACTCGGTGGAGCGGGATTTTAATGGAGGAATAAATTCTCCTTTACACGAGTTAATGTGAGAAAACCGGAGGAGAAAAGATGAATAAAGTGAATCCCGTTAAGTTACGCTTTGTTTCGTGTTTTGGGTTAGTCTCTTATCGTTATGAAACAGCAGAAGCCTGTGACGCGATGCGTCCGCATTCAGGTGCATTTAGCCGCGCGCTTCGCGCTCTTTTGTGAGACCCACAGAAAGGCGGCAAGCGCGAGCACAGACCGGGCTGTTGTCGTGACAACCAATAACGGGACTCTCGTGAAGGGGGCAGCAGAGCGCTAGTGTAGCGAGTGAGTGTGTGTGTGTGTGTGTGTGTGTGAGAGAGAGAGTGAGTGTGTGTGTGTGTGGAGTCGAAGCACGGCAGCAGCGCGCCTCCGGTTCATCTCTCCGCTGTTTCCCGCGGATCTCTCGCGCTCTTCATCTGTTCACTGTGTTTCTCTGTGGATTTTCTCTGGAGATGTTTGTGTGGAGACGCACCTCGTTTCGTCAGCTGCAGGCGTGTTTTTTCCGACTGCTATGTTTTATTCCCACAGGATTCCCGGTGATCAGCGTGGACAGCCAGAGATCCACCGACAACATCACCATCAGGCAGGGAAACACGGCCGTGATCCGGTAAGACGACAACTTTCCTTCCTCAACTAACTCCCGTTATCATCGAACTCTCCCGCCTGCTCTTCATCCTTCAGCCTCCTCCTCCTCATCAGCACCGCATCACCGCGTCCGTTACCCGTTCATCGGTAACACCGGGCTCATCCGATTAGAGGAACGATCAGATCGCGCTTCTTTAAGTAGATTAATCACGGCCGTCCGATTAAACTCACACTGATTTCGCGTCTGATTAGCATAAAACTGTTTCCCTACCGAAAGATCTGATCGGAAGTTAATATGCTGAAGTTTCTCCCGGTGATTGTACAGTAAGTGTGTGTTCTTCCCGATGCAGGGTCTGTAGGTTCATCTTTAGTCTGTTGCTCCATCAGAAGTTCAGCAGAAGCTCTCAGGAGCAGACTTCTGGCGGATGCGGAGTGTTTGATGCTCAGGGATTCTCACGTGACCTCATCTTCACCTTATGTTTGTCCTTTGATCAGATGATTAGCATTAGACGATTAACCAGCATTTTCTAACCCTTTTTTACAGCAGAAACCTGTTCAGATTCATCAGAAGCGCTCACACACACACACACACACACACTGATGAGACATTCAGCTCTGATGCTGATTGGATGTGAAGTGCAGCGGTGTCTGTGTGTTTAATATTATAGGTGTTTTGTGAATACCAGCTCAAATCAGCACATTCTTAGCTTTAACGCTTGGTTTCAGTGTGACTGCTGACACACACTCTCTTTCTTCTCTCATTCATGAATCTGTGTGTGTCGTGGCTGGAAGCGCAGCAGGGCTTGGGTTGTGTTTGAGTGTTCAGAGGCTCTTGAGCGTGTTGATGTGCTCGTCGACAGACGCTTCTGCTTCAGGAGATTGTTCGCGCTGGACAGAGCCCTAAACAGTTTATAAGGCCGTTGGGGTCGTATTTTCCTTCAGCTCGTGTAGTTCTGCTCGTGGTTTTGAGGATCAAGGCTCGTCTAACATCTGCTGGTGTTGAGTCTTCTGCCAAGCAGCATCTGCACCAAAATACTGTTGGGATCATTAGTTTTGACATCAACAAGATCAGAGTTGCTTCAACCTAATCAGTGTGTGAAACCAAATTTATTTAAGTTCTCGTAGCTGCGAAAGATGAATACACTCAAACGATTTGAAATACATTTATTTAAAGCTAAGTATACAGTACTACAAACACATTGACGTATTTATGTATGTAATAGAATACCCTGCAATGATACTTTTGGTTTACTAAACTGGTATACTTAAACTCTGCTAAACTGGAACTAAAGATATACTGAAGTATGGTTGGTTGTGCTGTTGCAGTATAGTTCAAGAAACTTTAAATATCCTGCATTTTAAGACTGATATTATTCAAAGATAATGCAATCCTCATCAACAGTGACATTAAAACACATTTATGACTTAATATTAAGAGGTAGTAGAGTAAAAAAGAAAGTCTCAAGCGGTAGGGTTATTGTGACTTTATGTCTGCAGCCGTTAGTATGTCACAGTGTCGTTTGCTGGGTATTAATGAGCAGACGTGATTAGAGCGACTGGTTAAGATGAAGCTCCCTGTGGTTTTAAGAGCTTTGTCACTGTTTAACCCATGAGCGCTCAAGCAAAGCTAGACAGAGAAATATTAGAAATTAATTTAATCATAGATGCAATGAAGCGCTAGCAAAATCAAAAAAGAATAATTAATTAACGCTGAAGTATTCATATGCTAGCATAACATGCAGAAATAACTGGACGTATAAAACAGAGATTCACAATCCAGGCTGTCGTTCCATCATGGTTTATTCACCTCTAATGATGTAGGGTCTTCTTTCTTCTGTGTAATATTTTTCTGCATGATGAAAGAGGATGGTTTACAGATGCGGATATGAAAGCTCTTAGCTAAATGTGTTTATCTCGCGGCTGTGCGGTGAACACGCGATGTTTGGATAGGTCTGCGTCAGAAGCGCATGTTTGTTTAGCGTGATAAAGTGTGTGAAGCGCCGATTATCTTCATTCTCCTGTGGCCTTCGAGGGTTTATCGTTACTCGTAACGCCACTGTACCCATAATGCACCGCGGCCTCATTAGGAGCTCACCGTCCAAGCAATTAGCGTAGCTTTTCCTGTCTTCACAAACGAAGGAGCGAGCCCAAACAGGATGTGATTATCTTCAGCACTTCCTGTGAAGAGCTCGTTCCTCAGGGCCACCAGGATTAATTAGCAAAGCTGTTTATCACGTTCCACCGACAATAGGACATACAGCGCTTTTTGTTTATGCCATTCTGCAAGTGTATTTGACAGATATCATGTTTACTGCTTATTAAATGATAGCAGCTATCTGGGGCATTGGCGTCTAATTTGCGACCCATAATGCTAGGCCTGTGATTTGCTGCTCTTTATATCTGAGGTGTGAAGTTCCCCTCCAGTGTTCAGGGCCATTTTCCCACAATGCTGTAATTTTAATTGGTTTTTAACACTCCTGGCAGCAGTGCTGGCTGCAGGCTGCGTCTCTGAACGAGAAGAGTCATTGTTGGTTTATTAAAACATCCTCTTCAGCGAAAGCAATACTCTGAGTCAATTATCACTTCTGTGACAATAACAGCACACGTGTGCGCTATTTTAGAAAGAGAGTGTGGAGAGCTCGGTTCTGCCCTCTGACTCGCGTGTTTTTAGCCGTTAGCCCTCGCTAGCATCGACACATCTCTCTGAGTCTGGCGTGTAGTTCAGGCGATTACCCTCAGAAAAGATCTCAGCAGCAACTAATGAATAAAATCAATTCTAAACGATAATGAAAATCATCAACAACCAATTTGCGCACAGAAAACATTTATCAATCACATAATGCATTTCTGTGAACAAAACACACGTGAGATTTACCAGAGGACACAGCAGCTAACTTAAATTAAGAACTTCAGTCAAACTTATTTAGAGTGACACTTTATTTTAGGATGTGAACACGCGGGGCAACACGTTCATGTCACGTTTTCAAACACATTGTTTTCCATGAAATTACATTTATCCCAAATTATTGTGAATGTACATAATGAGTTCATCCTTGGCTGAAAGACTTTGAATTGTGTGTTTCTCTTTCTATAGCTCTGGTATATCCTGTGATTGGTATAATGGACTGAAATAGATCACACTTTCTCATTTCATTCAGTTTCTTTCAGTCATCAAACTATAAACTCATTTACACCACTTGCTCATTCTCGAAGTAAGGTTTTGACTATTGGGAATAGTTTAAATGTTTTGGATGTGTCTGGTGTGCGACCGCTTTCAGAAATGCAACAAAAAAAATCAGCAGAGCGAGAGAAGCTGATGTGTCCAAAATAAAACGGCTTCATTTAAGTCAAATGCTAATCCTCATTACAAATCACACAGTATGAGCATTTCAGCGGGAAACAAACACAAAAACCACCAAATGTAATGCATCTAATGTAAGACAATACACTATGACAGTGCTCACAGCAAAACAAACTAGCCCTACTCTTAGTGTTTAATAAATAGTGTTTATAATTAATTAATAACAAATTCATTTTAGTTTTGGCCCAGCAGTCTAGTATATGTCCTCACATTATTTACGGCTTCCATCTTGACGTGAATAAAAGCTGTTTGTTGTTGTTTTTCCCCCTGCTAGAGATCGGACAGTGGGCGGAATTTGTCAGAAAGTTAGTGCTAACAAGGCCCGCCCATTTAGAGCAAAGATATGATTGGTCAATTTTAGATTACATTTATAATGTTCCTTGTCTGTTTGATTATGTCATTAATTGATCTTTATCTCACATCTATACCATATGTACATGTACAAACTACTACTACATATGCTGTAAAACATTACTTGGTGTAAAGCTGCTTTGCAATGATATGTATCATGAAAAGCGCTATACAAATAAATTTGAAT
>JAUCMU010000034.1:156921-171578 GCA_032275025.1 Enteromius treurensis
ACTCCGAACGGAGACCTGGAGAAGGGCGGCGCTGAAGGGCGGGGGAGGCGATGATGGGCGTGCGAGGCCGGCTGCCTTGTCACAATATATAAATATCCAGTGTATATAGACTTAAAACAGTAATTTTTTTTTTAGTATGCACAAACACACAAATTATGATGCATTAAACACTCTCGCGCAGTCGATTTATCATTACATAAAGCTTTTTTTTTAAGTGCCCCTATTTTGCCATTTTAAAGGTGGCTAATATTGTTTTGTGAGTGTCTTAATACAGGTTTATGTGTATGCAAGGTCAAAAAACACTTTAGTTTTCTCCAAAAATAAATTTAATTTTACCCCATTTCTAAATGATTCGTAAACGACTCGTGTGAAGCAGTTTAAAGACTCAGTCAGTCTTAACCCCTCCTTCCTGTGAGCCCTCACTGGCAGTCCTTTATGATTGGTCTACCCCTACACGACTAGCTGACGCCTCGTTTAGGCGAATGTGAGCCGACTCTTTTTTTGATTGACAATAACTTTATTTATCGTGCACTGTTGGCGTCACAACATTTTAGATGGTTTATGTTCACATACAGCTACATGACACACTGCATGAACGATCATGTTTGAAAAGGCATAATAGGGGCACTTAACATATACATTTTGCAAATGCATTTCACTTTGTAAACTACCTGTGCTGAAACTGTATGGCCTTATCTCTATGATGCAAATGTTTGATCATTTTCATCTTCCAAAATGGTAATTATTATAGAGATGAGATAAATCAACAGTTATACTCTCCGTAAATCATTTGGAATGATTTTCTGACCGGACTTACGTCTTGCGTCATTTTAGAGAGTGTCACAGAGGATTTAGCCTGGGCCCGCCCAAACTTCCTTTGACGCTACATTCACTTCGCAAGCAAAGTTAGCATTTCTGTGGGAACCAATGAGAAACGAGGTTCCGTCGTTATGCATACGTCATCGGAATGAGTGGTTTTGATTGGTTGTAGATTCGTCAAATAGTATGCAGGGGCATCTGATGGACGCAGGTTACGCCCACCTCCCAGAAGGCGGGTAGTAAGGTAGCTTTGCCAGACTAAGCTCCTATGAGCTTAATAGTTGCGGAAGCCAGGCTACAGAGGACTCTCACCCTGTAAGAAAACACATGGAAAATGTTAAATGAATGAGGATGTCTGATGTTTAAGTGGCACATTAAAAAAAATAAATAAATATATATATATTATATATATATATATATATATATATATATATATATACATACATACACGTTTTAATTGACAGAACAGGTAGGTTGTTGACAGAGCAGAATATGGACGGAGCAAAGTGAAGATGCACTAAAATACGCTGAAATCATATTTTTTAATATTTTCTTAACTATAAATGACAGATGCCATATTTAGCCTATTTATTTTTTTCTCTGTGACACTTTTCCTACTGAGTAGCCAAATGTTAAACAAATGCAATATTTCAAAAAGACTAATACAACTAACAAATTGTATTTTTTAATTCATAATTTAATATTTTTCTTTTTTTGTGTATGTTGTAAATGTTTAAGGAATTGTATCATGACAAAACGAATAAATTAAATACAAAATACTATTTTTGTACACTTTATTTCTCTATGACACTTTATTTTTTTATTGTGTTGGCAGCAGAATGTTCAACAAATTTTGTGTCATAAGACTCAAAATTTGTTTAAACTTCAGCTGTCAACAAATTAAAGACTTGTGTCAAAACAAATAAAATAACAAATACAGTATATAGTAATATTTTGTGGAGGCTACACTTTAATTTGTTAGCCCACCTTTCTTCTTTTAGAAGCAATCTGAGATCCTGGAAACCTACATTTAGCGGAAACAGTCGGGTTATCTTAGGAAGAAATTCATTCAAAACGGACATCAGGTGAACAAAGAATTAAGAACAGCTGTAATACTTACATTCAGTGCTAATGCTTTATGGCTCCTGCGTTGATGGTAAAACACACAAAAAGCTACAGTAGCTGCAGCAGCCATCAGAAGAAGAATAACAGAAACAACTATTCCTGCAGTAGCTGAAGACAGACCTGAATTAGCAACAGCCAGAGACAGACAGTCATTACTCCTACTTTGAAACCAAGCAGCGTGACTCATAGTGAAACTGGAAGATATTTTTCATGTTTCATGTTAACAACATCAAAGTGTTACTGACTCAAAAGATTCCACAGTATTAAACCCAACATATTGGGCTGTGAAGCCTTTTATGTTTTTTCTTTACAATTCCTCAAAGGAAAAATCCTTAAAACAAAGTTACTTCCTCACCAGTGACAGAAACACTGAATCTCTTCACTCTGCTGATGCTGACGCTGCTGTCACTGATGATGATCTGAAGTTTATAAAGTCCAGAGTCTGTGGTTCTGGTGTTGATGACGGTCAGAGATCCAGTCTGATGATCCAGCTTCAGTCTGTCTCTGAATCTCTCTTTACACTGATCATCTGCACAGATCTTACTCTGATCTCCAGAGATTTCAGCGATGAGAGCGTTATTAAACTTCCATGTCATCACATTATTTGGATGCTTCAACAAACCAGCTTCTAAAGTGACAGACTCTCCCTTCTTCACTTCATATTGTTCAGCAGCAGGAACATCTGAAACACAAACCAACAGCTGCTGGAGGATTTTGTATTTTAAACTGTATTTAAACACTCATTCAATGACTCACCAGCGACAGAAATACTGAAGATCTTTTCTCTGTCGTCACTGCTAATGATTTTCAGTTCATATTCTCCAGAGTCTGTGGTCCTGATGTTGATGATGGTCAGAGATCCAGTCGGATGATCCAGCTTCAGTCTGTCTCTGAATCTCTCAGTGCCGTTATTACAATGAACATCTGTACAGATAAAACTGAGATCTCCACTGATCTGAGCGATGCGAGTGCTGCTTAAATACCACTGAATATCATCTTGTTGGTTTGTTTGTACTCCAGTGTGTAGAGTGACTGAATCTCCCTCCATCACAGACACTTTATCTGAACCAAAACTGGGCACAACTGAAGAAGAAACATAAGCAAAATATACAATAATGCTGTAAAAATGCTTTTACTCAGAAAAAAATGCATGTACGATAGTAATTTTACACTGCATTAAGACATAGGCCTACAGTGCTGTGTTTTCTACATTTTGTATTTTAGTCCTTAATCCCCCATAAAGCGTGTAAGCAAAATGTGCCTACATTTTATGAATTTCGCAAAAGTTTTCAACCAATGCGACTCGCATTACATCCAAACTAACGTCACACTGGATGGGTTAGTACACCGATATGAAACGTCAGCTTTTACACGTAACTTGTTTATACCCTGTCACGTGACATGAAAAAAGAACCCAATTTTTTTTTATTTTTTATCCAGGATTAAACCCATCTGATTTCGTTTCTAATGCCATAGAATCATATTTTGTGTTAACATGTTCTCCACTGGCCATCGTTTTCTGTGGACAGTACGTTTTCAGTCCATCCCTACAATTACGCTTTAGAGCCAAAAACGAAATTGGGCCGACATCGACGGAAAAGACATTTCAACGAACAAGATCTCACCATAGTGGAGCAAATACAAAGTCACTGCGAGTGGATTAAAGAAAAGATTCGTTATCATTATAATTCCTAGGTGTTCGTCCGCATTACCAGCGGCGCAGCTCCCGCAAAGCGAAAGCAAGGATGTTTATAAATGGATATTTCGTAATTACGTAACGTTAGCAAACGTTCATATGAACGTGCATACGAAAAAGACTTTTCGTTCTCTATATTTCTTTAGTTAAAGATAAAGTCGCGTAAACCGAAAGATTTTCTATTTACTTCCGGTGTTTTGTCCAAATAGCCACACGTACGGGCTGTGTTCGAAATGGCATAAGTATTATACTACTCTTACTATTACAGTATCCAGTATGTATGCTGTGCACATTATGCAAATTTTCTGCATGTGTACTTGGTAGTAAGCAGTAAGCCGGTATGCTATTTCGAACACTGACCACTTGACTACTTGAAGTCTTTCCTGTATTTTGCCCAAGTGTTCAAGTGGGTGTGAAGATCCCAAGTGAGCATGTAGACTTTCTTACCTCATGGGATATACTTAGTGAGTACATGTTAGTCCAGGTTGTGGCCACGGTTCTAAACCTATTTCACCTAAAATGTGTCTAAAAACAGAAGACAACATCTGACATATGCAGATATTTTATTTTTTTATTTTATCAGGCCTATTATAATATTTTTGTATTGCCTTTTTAATCTTAAATTAACAGTTACACTCGCTGAAATAACCATTATCTGAAGATAAAGATTATTATCTACACTTACTTGAAACCTTCTGATGCAGAATACATTGAACCTGTAAACGATTTTGTGCACTCAACCTTCTAAATGTTCATGTTTGTTCTGTGGTCCCTAAAAAAGAATACAATTTATTTAAAGCGTCTCGAATTATGTGATAAGCAGGAGTTTCAGATGTGAATCTGGGCCAAGTAATTTTTGTATATATATATATGGAAAATAAGTATTTGGTCAACAACAAAATTTCATCTCAATACTTTGTTAAATACCCTTTGTTGGCAATGACAGAGGTCAAATGTTTTCTGTAAGTCTTCACAGGGTTTTCACACACTGTTGCTGGTATTTTGGTCCATTCATGCAGATATCCTCTAGAGCAGTAAAGTCCCCCAAAGCTGGGGGACACATCTGGCACTGCATGATTTGAGTCACTGGCGGTGCAGTGCGTTACTGATGGTAACCTTGGTTATTCTGGTCCCAGCTCTCTGCAGGTCATTCACTAGGTCCCTTTGTGTGGTTCTGGGATTGTTGCTCACAGTTCCTGTGATCATTTTGACCCCACGGGGTGAGATCTTGTGTGCAGCCCCAAATCGAGGGAGATTATCAGTGGTCTTTTATGTCTTCCATTTTCTAATAACAGCTCCCACAGTTGATTTCTTCACACCAAGCTGCTTACCTACAGATTCAGTCTTCCCAGCCTGGTGCAGGTCTACAATTTAGTTTCTGGTGTCCTTTGACAGCTCTTTGGTTGTGGCCATAATGGAGTTTGGAGTGTGACGGTTTGAGGTTGTGGACAGGTGTCTTTTATACTGATAATGAATTAATCAAACAAATGCAATTAATACAGGTAACGAGTGGAGGACAGAGGAGCCTCTTAAAGAAGAAGTTACAGGTCTGCTTGTTTGTTGGTGACCAAATACTTATTTTACAGAGGTATTTACCAATTAATGGATTTTTTTTCTCATTTGGTCATAGTTGAGGTATACCTATGATGAAAATGACAGGCCTCTCTCATCTTTTTAAGTGGGAGAACTTGCACAATTGGTAGCTGAATAAACACTTTTTTGCCCCACTGTATATGCATGCTGTTTATTGCTTGTAATTGGGTGGATGTAGGACTGACAGATTCACTTACATTCATGACCGTCTGTATTTTACTCTCACTTTCAGGTCCTCCAGACTCTTTATCTGAGTCTTATCTTTAGTGCTGATCTTTGCTACTTCTGCTGCTGGAAGTCTGTTGGTTATAGTTGCAGTCATGATCTGCTGCAGGAAATGTAAAAAAGTATGTCAGCAAATAAAAAAATAAAATAAAATAATAATAATAATGGCATTGTCAAAACATTCACCCTTTGTAAGCCACAAATTTTGATATCAGATTTAAAACTTTGTTTTAACATGCATTCAATTATTGTTAATTCAGCCCAGACCCAGGAGAAAAAAAATGAATCAGCATCATGTTGGACAAAAAAAAAAAAATCGAATAATAATTTTGGTCTGAATTTTGTGTGCACATTAGATGGTCGGTGAAGAGATGTGGATGGTTGGTTTTGTTTATTACCTTCGGTAGTGTACTGTCCAGCTCTGGCCCAAAGAACAGAATCTAGAGGCCTGAGCGAAGGGTTAGTGTGTGTTATATATATATATATATATTTCCAAAACGACTTGGCCAATGGGCCAAATCACCATAAAGGAATCCACATCTGGGATTCCCAGGGAAGTTGTTATAAACTGAAAAATCTTCTCCCTGGTCAAGTTGAAGCTCTTTGTTAAGAACAATGGCTTCCGGCGCTGGATATAAGTGAGTGTCCTGAGAAAAAAAACAAGAGCCTTTCAGAGAAGGCTGAAAGCGCATCATGTTTGTTTTCTTTATTTTATAAAATCGTACATGCACTTACATGTATTTTGGGAGAAATTGATAAGTTTACGTGCTGTAAATCCGACTGATAGGACTCTCTGAAATTTGCCACAAAAAAAATAAGCGCAACCCATCTCATGTTACAGATCACCTAAAAAGTTGGTATGCGAACTGACAGTAAATCATAGGAAGAAGAAAAAGAAGAAACTAGATAATCAATCAGACTGATACAAATAAAGTTTAATAAAAGTCAATTGCGCATATAAAATGTGTGCTTTTATAAAGTTGGTCGGACTGAATGTCAAATCAGCCTGAAAATAAACTTCATTCTCAACCTAAAGGAAGCGGAAATTTGCTGTGATGTAATTTAAATATGCTGGCGGCAACATTCATAAAAATGCATAAATGGGCGTGTCTGAAATAGATCGCCGCGCCATTAACTGAATTAAACATCAAAGGAAAATATATGTAACCAAGTTTGCACATGTTTGTTAAGTTAGTTTAATAAATGTTCAACCCACTGTACTAACTACCTTTGCACTCTGTTAATTTTCATGGCATCGATCAAAGATATTATATCAATGTTGTGCTGTGTGGTCGATTGTTCAGGGCGTTTTGAAAGCATTAGATCAATTATTATTGGTTATACTGAATATTGATAATAATAATATTTATAATGGGTATTTGCACCTTTCGTTGCTAGATTTGTATGGATGTATGGCTAATAATTTTTTTCAGTTATTCATATTTGTTATGTTTCTTTCAGAACCACAGTTTAAAGTTGTATAAACTAACATTAAGCCTATTTGCAAAAAACGGGTAATATATTGCAATATAATTAATACCGCAATAATGCACTTGTATTATGACAATCTCATCAAGGAATAAAAGGTATTATTGCCAGAATATTCTGACAATATTTTTTGTGCATAACAATACATTTTATAGTACATTATTATTATTAACGTACTTTGTTCTGTTTATAGGATGCAGATTTTACCATTGCTGAAGCTGCCCTCAAAGAAATGGCATTTTTGTCGACAGATGTGAAGATTGTGAAGTTGGTGATGAACCTGCAGATGTTCGAGTTACAGCACTAAAAAGGCTTGGTAATGTAGCTAGCAGTGTTGCATTGCTGATAGGGTTAATACATGCCCTAAAAAGTTATCCGAAGTGTTCCTGGATCTTGATGGACACAAACTCCACCAAAGGTCAAGCACTCAAGACCAAGCTTTTTACACCTCATTAAAGGACTGATGAACAGTCTGGTCTTAATGTTTTTTGTCAAATAGTCAGAAAACATATTCATTATTGAACAAGTAGGAATGTGAACCTGTTTGTTTCATTTTGCATTGTAAAGGAAACATTTCTGTACACATTTGTTTTATATAAATTGTCAAAAATTCAGGCTTAATGTGTTTGAAATGATTTTAAAAGTGACACCTGCTTAAGCTGTTTCCCTGTAAAAAAGGATTTATTACATATGTGCTGCCTCTGTAGTCATCATTGAGAATGTCCATCACTGTCCAAGATTAAATCATGTTGAACCAAAGTGCTATTTTTTTGAGTGTATAAAATTATTTTTAAATGTGTTAGCCTATCATTCGGATTTCTGCAGACAAAACGGTACTCTTTGTGTGATATTGATTTAGAGTTTAGATAAATTAGCTATGGATATAAAAAAAAGAATGCAGAAGCATTTTTTGCCGTCTACAATTTAGAATGTCTTGAATTTGGAGTTTTAATGGACCAATAAATCAACGTGCCTGAACTCTGTGTGATGTGGGGATATAGCCTACAACAACACTTACCATATTCTCGCAGACTATGCTGCATCGCACACCGCAGACTTCTTGAGCGGAAAATGCACGCTCTTGTTTGCACGATCAAAGGTGCACCATATAGGAAACCTGCAGCCTGTGTTCTAGTTAATATGCTTCTGGGAAATGTATCGAGTCTAACTATACATTTTAATAAGGAAATACAATAGCGTAAAAGTTGTTTTGTAAAATGTAAAAACTCAGGTAAAGTACAAATACTCCCAATAATAAAGTACTTTATGGCTTCGTTAGACTAACGTTAAACCACTGCTCCTCACAATGGGTAGGAAGGAACCACAGCTAGTTCAATTATTACAAAGACAATCATTTTAAATCAAAAATAATATTTTCTCAAAAAATAAAATATTTTTTTTATTTCGTCACATTACACGAATAATAGCCTACTGAATAAATCAACTCGTGTCACGTGGCTTAGATGATGATGATGATAATAATAGCCTATCCGATGATTAGACAATAATAATTTACTCACCGATATAATCCTGCGTGTGCTCTGTTGACAACCGTTCTCTGTCACCTTTTTTCATTACAATGAAAGTGGAACTGTCAGTAACTAACTTTCTGCATTAAACCGGAAGAAAGAGAGTTTATCACAACGGGTTGTGTAACGTTAGAGAGACTTATGTGTTTGTGGTGATCGGAGAGAGATGATGAAAAGATGGTATGGGGGGGGGGGGATTTCATGACCCTTTAAGACATGTGCCAAACGAGGCTTTTGAAGCAGTGAGGCTTTTACATCAAAGTGCGATGCTTGAAAGCTTCAAGTGCCATCTGGTGATCAATAAAAAAATTATACCAACTGTATCATTTCGATTTTTTGTTCATTTGGACGTCATTGTAAGGTTTAATTGTGTATTTAATAAGCGTGTCATTCGCAATGCGGTGGTTGTGTGTGTGTGTGTGTGTGTGTGTGTGTGTGCGCGCGACGATAGTATCCACAATTTATTGTATTTTGCACAATTCAATGGGAATAAAGACGTTATGTTCTTTTTACTTGCACCAAACGTTGTGTCTTTAATCTTTAATAAGCCTATAAATTAGTAAATAAATGTATCAATAAATTAATTAATACACATTCATCGTTTTTCATTGCACCAATTTTGTATTCCTTACAAATAATTTTAAATATCCTTTTTTTTGGAACCGTAATTGAGACCGCAAGTTTCCTTTTTTTTTATTTAGTTGTTTTTAATATTAGTGGCAATATTACATTATTAAGATTATAATTTTAATATTAATAATATGAACTAATATATTAGTAGTAATAGTAATATAAGTACATAAAGATTAAATATACATTATAGTACAGTAAAAACAGTTAACAACGATACAACACGTAAAAACACTGCATAAATAGAATACAGGCGTCCTGACAGCGCAGTCAACTCATTGTATTTGAGTCAAGCGTGACGTGTCAGTGAGGTAAGGAAGCGTCGTTCTCATAGGTCACGTGACTGCCTCCTTTCAAGAAATGCTCCGGAACACTGTTTTCAAGCGCTAGTCTGTCGATCTACCCTTCCCTAAGTTAGGACGCTTGTTCTTTTTATTTATTTATTTTTTTATCGCACTATTTTATTTACCTCAGAGAACAGATTTGTAACTAATTACACTTGATTCCTTCTAACTGTTATAATTTTCAGTCATTTAAAGCAGGCAGAGTTAACCTTATAGTACTTAATGATTAGTGTCAGGCTTTTAAAAATCCCTTCTCATAACATTTTAAAGACAAAACTGGCAAATTCAGGGACATAAAAATCATATTAGCAGTACCTTTACATGATAGAGGGCGTTATAAATAGATGTTGATGTTTTCAGAGTTACTGCAGTTTATAATATCTAACAACAACAAACTCAAATAAACATTACTTCAGTTTATTGCAATAAAATATCTTTAAACTGCCATTTCTATTCAAGTGGCGCCATCTCGTGTGTTTTTAAATAACAGCAGCTAAAACAACATCACAGCACTACTGTGTCTATCATGTGACATAAAACATGATGTGAAAATTGTTTTAATGCAGAGTCAAAGCTCAATTGTTTTATTAGACTGATTAAACATGTCTTTTATGTTTGCATTCCTCAAAGGAAAATGCAGTGAATGACTAAATTATAGTCAAGGAGAACAGAAGCACTGAAGCTCCTAAAGTGAATGGGTGTTGCTGATCTTTCTTTACCCTTTAAAGCAAATGCTATGAAAACCTCTTCTAACGCACAACATGGGTCTAAAATGACCTGCATTTGTTTCCTAAGTTATTTAATGCTTTGCTGAGCATTTTTTTTTTTTTTTTTTTGAAACCAGTTTATTTTAGCATTTTCTATTCTATTATCTATAAATTCCATGATCAATGAATGTTCAAAATATGTTTCTACAATATCCACAAATAAATATTTAGCTATTTCCTAGGTTCTGTGTTGCTACATCAAGTTTATTCACATGGGTCAAAAATGACCCATCTATGCAAGTATGAAAAAGTGAAAGACATTTTATGAAAAAACTTTTTCAAACTGACTGTCTGTAGAGCAACTGTAGTGAATTTGACCGAATAATTTAAAATTAAATGAACAAAATAAAATGACACAGGTACAGCGCCATCTCCGATTGCCATCTCAGTCCTTACATGCCTCACAAATGACCGATTTGTGAGATTTCAGGTATGTTTGGTTAGGGTTGTAGCTGAACTCTGGACTGTGGCTCTTCAGGACCAACATTGGCCACCCCTGGCGTAGGCATTGAGGGTGGTAACAATAGCACAACACTGTATCACCTCCATCTTCTCAGTTTACATGAGTATGTGACAACCATTTGTACTCAATCTATAGGACTGGGTCAAGAGTTTCCTCTTCAGACAAGTCATCGGTGTCATCACTGAGTCTTCTTTTTAATCTAGAAGAGCTGGATATACACACTTCAGAAGGACCCTGTGGCACATAGTCAAGGTCAGGCTTTCTTAACCCTGGTCCTCAAGGGCCACTGTCCTGCAAATTTTAGCTCCAACCCTAATTAAAAACCAGCTAACTCAGCTGCTCTACAAGTGAGCTACAGGCAGATGAGTTTGATCAAGGTTGGAGCAAAACTCTGCAGAACAGTGGCCCTCCAGGACCTAAATTGGGACTAAGAGTTGCCTGATCTCCCTCATCATGCAGCATCTTTACAAAGATTTAAGCAATTAATCTAGAATGACTGGTGTGCCATTATGGGTGCATGTCTGATGCAGGGGCGTTAACACCCTCTTATACCACTCTAAAGACGAGCGTTGTCAACAGGTTTACTGACATTCAAAGGGGTAAAACTAAAAACAAGACAAAAATACAGTCATGATATACATATGTGCAGCATAATATGCATTTATATACCGCACTGCTACTACATAGCATATGTCTAATTATGTGAACTTGTACTATTGATGTTATCCCGGACGACCTCCAAAATCGCAGGTAACTAACTTAACAAAGGGACTAGCTTTACATCCAAATACTGAATTAGTGGGCAAAATATTGCACAAAAACAAAGTTACAACTTATACTTTAAGTACATACCGGCGATACAACCACAAACAGAAGACATAGACAGTATTTTCTCCAACAGGACACCATAAACTGCGTGCTGATTTGTTTCCCTTCTTTTTTGCTCAGTGCTCACTCGTTTTGCTTGACTGAGCCGACTTCCTGTTCAATAAAGTTTTTTTTTTTTGTTTTTTTCAAATAAAGCCGTTTCTAAAGTGCATTACTTGGAGCAACCACAAAGGGTGCTGTAAACACATAATGAATAGCAAACTGAGAATGATATTTTAGTGAGACATTTTAGTGATAACAGAACAACTGGGATCAGCCAAACTAACACTCTCGATCAGTGATTGTTTGTCAACTGCAATCCTCGAGGCTCACCGCTATGCACATTTTTCATGTCTCTCTTATCTGACACTCACCCCTAAATAAGGGAGACATGCAAACTGTGCAGAGCGGTGGGCCTCGAGAACTGGAGTTGAGAACCACTGATCTATATTATTTTGCTGACCTAGCTAACATTAGTAAGCTGAAACAGAATATGTCAACAATAAGCTATATTACTAGACATGTTTCTTTGTCTCATCTTCCAGAGGCTATCAATTTTTTTTTTTTTTTGAGGTAAACTGACTGACACAGGACTGTTAAAAACTCATTTTGGGTATCAAGAGCTCTGCTGACTAGTTGTCCTGTTACTGGACTAACTGATATTTTCTGGCGGGATCTGGGTAGACATTAGAGGGGTAGTGATACAAAAATGGATTTTACTAAAAAAAAGTAAGAAAAAATAAATATGTGATGATAAAAAATAAGTTTCTGAATGAAATGTATTTATTGCAAAGATTTTTTTAGAACCAGGTGATGCATCAAAGGGTTCAAACCCAGACATTTGAAAATAGGGATGCTTCGATAACGATTGGCTGATATGTTTGCACGTTTTGTCAGTAAAGCCAGTCCTGTAATCAGTGGTAAATGCCATCAGGTGCGTGAACCATATCTACTACAGCAAATTCCAGGGGCCCAGTTTATGACAGGGCCCCCCTCGGACCACAATAGTGGACATATAGCTACAATAGCAACATTTTGATTGGATCTTGGTGGACTAACTTAAGCAAGCTGTCCAACAGCATCAGATAAAGATGCAAGGACGGTGGCCAGATACCTCTTAGAAGGCAAGAAGAAGATCTTTGTTACAAAGCCTGGGATAGCAGATACACGCTTCTCTCCTCCAGAGAGACAGTAACAATACAACCAAGGTTCTGAGTCTCTGGCTTGCTAGGGTGAGACACTAACAGAAACACCAGTGTTCTGAACCTCTGGTCCGTGAGGGAGGAGGCAACAACAGATACCAAGTCCTGAGTCTCCAGCTTCAAGGGAAGCAACAGATACGACCACGTTCAGAGCCTCCAGCCTGCAAGGAAAGGGAAAATCTACTTTCAGACTTCATTCTCAGTCTTTGTCCAGCAACAGACAACAACAGGTGCAGCATGTCCTGAGACTCCATCCTAGAGAGATAAAGCGGATCAACCAAGTTTTGAGTCTCTAGCCCAGAGAGGCAGAAAACACACATACATTCACAACAAGGTTAAGCTCCAGCGGAGGAAACCTAGGACCTTTTGCACCTGCTCCAGGGCCATACCTCTGTGTTGACCCTTGGGTGCTCCAGGAGATCAGCATCCTCCAGCTCTTTGTGTTCAAGTCTGTCGAAACAGATTCCTGCTCCTTTCCCCACTGTTTTGTTACACAGATTGATATATTTCAAATGTTTGTTTCTTTATATTTTGATGATTATAACTGACAATTAATGAAAACCCAAATTCATGGCATGGAGTAGATCAGTCTGTGGCACTGCTCAGGTGTTATGAGGGCCCAGGTTGCTCTGACAGTGGCCTTCAGCTCTTCTGCATTGTTGGGTCTGGCATATCGCATCTTCCTCTTCACAATACCCCATAGTTTTTTCTATGGGGTTAAGGTCAGGCGAGTTTGCTGGCCAATTAAGAACAGGGATAGCATGGTTCTTAAACCGGCACTGTGTGCAGGTGCCAAGTCCTGTTGGAAAATTAAATCTGATTTCAAAAGGAAATGCTAAATTTACTTTTATTAGAGAACATAACTTTAGAGCACTTAGGACATTAGACATTATATAGCTGATATTTGTTTGAAGCATTATAAGGTTCCACACCTTATTTCCTTCAGAGTAGCAACAGTTTATCTTTCCAGATAACGTAGCTCTGATATAGCACCATCCAACCTGGTCACTCGCATCTTATGCATCTTATGCACGTCAGTGAACAATGGCTGTGTGTAGTATATACAGCTCAATGTTGGCATTTACCGCTGATTACAGGACCGGCTTTACTGAAAAAACGCGCAAACATCGGCCGATCATTATCGGTGGATCCCTACTTGAAAAATAATAGTCCAATATTTCTAGATGAGAGATTACAGTAGATTTATATTAGATATATCCACTAATGAACTATTATATTATGGCCACCTAATGACCCGCAGGACCTCCTTTAGACGGAAAACAGCAGCCATGTGTCGAGGAACATCAACGAGGAGGCGACTCCTACGTGTCTGGAACCATAATGTCATTTGAAACAGTCAAGTAAATACGCTCCCAGAAGAGGCAGTATGACCACTTTAATATAAATCCTTAAACTTTTGATTTAAAATAAATTATATATATATATATATTTAATCTATTCAAAAATATAATAAGGGCTAGATGAACTATAACATATGCAAAAGCAGGATGTGAACTAGGAGTGTCGAACGCTGTCTGTAGGAGGAGGATTCACACAACACACAACACACTTTTATTCTGCTGTTAGATGACACACTGAACCACTGAAGACAATGTTTCTCATGTTTATCTTGTTCTTTTTGTGCTGCTGGAGTCTGACTGGTAAGTTACAACAAAAAAAACAACAACACTTTTTAATTAGAGTAAATTAGAATTAGATCATTTTCATCTTTGAGTATAATATAATAATATAATACAAATTGAATATAATATAAGATCTAATAACTTTGAGTTCAGGTCTCCTTTGAAGTTTAACATATATATATATATATATATATATATATATATATATATATATATATATAAAATAATGTGAACTAAAAATCTCACATATTAAAAAAAAAAAATAA
>JAUCMU010000034.1:274625-289237 GCA_032275025.1 Enteromius treurensis
AGAATCTAAAAGTGTGTTGTGTTTCCTGTAAGGGGTAGGTTTAGGTGTAGGGTCAGTGTAGGACAATACCACATACATTCTGTACAGTAGAAACACCATTACACCTATGAAGAGAGAGACCCCAGAAAACATGGAGACACTACGCGAGTGTGTGTGTGTGTGTGTGTGTGTGTGTGGACAAGGTCATACCTGCACATGATCAACGGATGAGAGCGATGCTGCTGCTTCACCCTCCTCAGACTCCTGTCAGAACAGAACAGGACATCAGACACACGTACATCAGCTCACACACACACAGATAACCCACAGCAGAATGAGGAGAGGATGCTGGGAGATTCAGCTCCGCTGCAGAGAGGAGCTGTGGCTGGCTTAAACTATTCTTACTAGTCACCATTTCTTTTTTCAAGACTAAACTTTATTTAAGTCAGTTACATGAAGAGTTAAACCGGTCAGATTTCCTGATAGGTGCTCTCGATGTCACATGACTGAGCTGAGACACACCCCCTCTCTGCAGTGACACACCCACACTGAGCGAACGAATCACTGAATCACAGTTTCCAGAGGTGATTCATGCGGCCCCAGACAATCACAGACTCCAGCGCTGCGTGTGTTGTGTGGGACGGAGCAAAGCAAAAAAGCACCAGGGGCGGAGCATACGGGTGGGTGGGGCTTGGCAGGAGGGGGCAGGGCACTCTGTCATACCTCACTGGACACTGGCCTCCACTGAGGCACAAACTTCCCTGCTTTACCACGAGTCATCTGAAGATGAGAGCGGTTACTCAGAGCCTCTTCCTCATGTTCCTGCTCTTCTTCCTCACTCTCCTGAGGCTCTGAAAGCCTCTCTTTCTCCTCACGAGAAACTGCTTCTTCATTAACAGAATAACTGTGTGTTTCAGCCTGTTCTTCTCTTTCAATCATCTCTTCTACCATCTGTCCATCATCTTCACTCTCAGTCTGATCTCTCTTTTCTTCTGTTTTCTCCTCCATCACGTTCTTCTCCTCCTCCTCAGGACTGCTGAATCTCTCGATCTGTTCATCAATCCCCTCGTTCTCTGTGTTGTGCATCTCTTCATCTCTTATCTGTCTGTTATCTTCTATGTTTCCTTCCACTTTTTCTTCTTCTGATATCTCCTCCTCTTCAGCGCTGTTGAATCTTTGAATCTCTTCTTTTCTGTGTTTATGGTTCTCTAACTCTTCCTCCATCTGTCCATCATCTTCACTCTCAGTCTGATCTCTCCCTTCTTTTTTCTCCTCCATCACGTTCTTCTCCTCCTCCTCAGGACTGCTGAATCTCTCAATCGGTTCATCGCTCTCTCTGTTCTCCGTCTCTTTATCTCTGATCTGTCCATTCTCATCTTCTGTGTTTTCTTCATCTTCACTTCTCTCCTTCGTGCGGTCCTTCTGTTTTTCCTCAGGACTGCTGGACCTCTCTTCGATCTGCTCTTCGATCTCCTCATCGTTCTCCTCTTCATCTGGCTGTTTCCCCTGCTCCTTGTCTTCCTCTGGGCCGATAGATGCCACAGCATCCGGGGTCAGAGGTCGTGAAGCTGCTGTGGAGCGGAGGTGACGTCCACACAACGAGTCCTTACAGTGGAGGGATGCAGTTAGAGACAGAGAGAGACAGAGAGAGAGAGACGAAGACAGAGAGACAGACGGCTGTGAGGTCACATGCTCATCCCTCAAACAAACAGGTGTATTAATAACAAAGACACACAGAGAGACAGCAGAGAGGAGCGGAAGAGACAGACAGAGAGAGACAGACAGAGACAGGTACCTCTGAAGGTGCGTCTGGACTGTGATCCCTCGATAGGGCCAAATCCTGTAGTTCAGGTTCTGTTCTTTCTTCAGGAGGAACACTGACCTCACTGTCCTGGAACACACACACACACACAGTCAAAGCTGTGTCTACAAGCTTTTACCCCATAACTGAAATAATACCCAATAAAATCAAATATAATTCTAATATTGACATCGAAGTGTTTGTGTTCACCTCGTACTGCAGTCCTGCTCCCAGAGCGTCCAGATCCAGATGAAGGTTCTGCAGGAGTCCGGATGAAGCCCGCGGCCTCTAAACACACACACAGACACTTAGATCTGAACCAGCGTTGTGCGTGTCTATCTGTGAGTGTGTCAGACTCACCTCCTCCTCCTCAGAGATCTCCTCGTCTTCCTCAGCGCTTCTCTCCTCCTGAACGCTCCTAGAGGCAGCGGAGCTCAAAGCACCAGCCTGAGGCACAGAATCCAGATCAAAACACAGGTCACACTCACAGATCAGAACTCTAATACACGTCTGCAGTCTTACCCTGAGAGAGGTTTTGAGCGGCTGGAGTCCAGATCCTCTGAGAGAAGCGACAGGAGCCTCGGAGAGACCGCGGAGAGGAGCAAGAGGAGCCAGCACCTGCAGACAGAGAGACGGATCACTACACCCGCTAATCATTAAACACACAATAACATTCAAACCCTTTCAGTCTCTGCTGCTCATGAGGACTGCGTTTATTTGACTGAAATACAGTACAAGCTGCGATACATTTTTAGAATCTAAATCATCTGTTTTCTCTGTGAATCTGTGTTAAGGTGTATTTCTGTGTTAGGGTTAGGGTTAGGTTCAGCATCATTACTCCAGTCTTCAGTGTCACATGATCTTCAGAAATCAACACTTTTATGAACATCACTGAAATAAATTACACTTCAACACATATTCACAGAGAAAACACTGCAAGAGTATTTCACAGTTTGTACTGTGTGTTCATCAAATAAAAGCAGCTCTGATCTGTAAGATGCTCTCACCCCTGGAGCTTTGACTCCCTCAGGTTTTTTCTTCTTGTCTTTCTTGTCCTTCTTCTTCTTCTTGTCCTTGTCTCTCTTCGGGGCGCTCGGAGCTGCTCGGGCTCGCTCCTGCTCCACCAGCTGCCGGTAGTGTTCATCACACGGATGATCCCAGGTGGACTGACCCGTGGAGAAGTTAAAGTAGTACACCTCACCGGTGACGTCCTGACTGGACACACACACACACTTCCTGTGTCCATATGAACATATCCGTGTGTGTGTGATGTAAGTGTGTGATGTAAGCGTGTGTTACCATGGTTTCCACTCTGCAGGAAGCGGTGCTACCATCCCTTCTCTGGCCAGCCACAGCAGCTCAGGCTCACGCTCCGGGTCGATGCCGATCTCGATGGCATACTCGTGGATCTCTGACACACACACACACACACACACACACGGGCTGTCAGCACCTCACACCAAGCCTCTATGACACACTTTCTTCAGTGAAGCTCAGAAGAAGATATTGTGAAGAACCAAACAACAACATTGGATCCATGTATTTTATTTTTATAGTTTCCATTTAAAACATTTTTGTTTTTTGACATTTTAGGTTTTTTTCCCCCTCAAATTTGTACAAATATTCATGTCAATTTTATCTGTAGTACAAAGTGTACTAAATGAACATTTGGAAGTTCTTTTCTGCCGCTGGATAAAATAAAATGTAAAAAGGTGGCCTAGTTGTGAGTTTTTTCTTTCAATTCTGAATTGTGAAATTTCAACAAAGAATTAAATAAAAGAGTTAAATAACAAGTTCTGAACTCAGAAAGGAAAAGGAGGTGAAAATGTGTACCAAAAAAAAGGTTTGTAGACGCACTTTAAGTTGGCTTGAGAAACCTAGCCAGAAATTAGTTTTTAGTTTGAAATAGTTGAGTTTTAATTTACTAGTTTCTAAAAGCTAAAAACAGCTAAAGCCACTTGATTTAGAAAAAAACGCTAGACACAGACATAAACCCGTTTAAAGAAAAAAGTAATGTTTGTTCAAAGTAGACATTTACTTTATTTAAGGTAATAAAAATGTTTTCTTTTCAAGGTTTTAGTTTGGTTGTTGTTGTTATTCAGCTTTATTGCCGTAATAACGTAATTATCTTGAAATAAATCATCTCAGAAACTGTCAGGAGAGTATTATACACAGTATTATATTCACTACATTCATATGTGAGAGCCAACAGAACAATAATGTGTCTATTTAGGTTCATAGTACTCTCTCATAAAGCACTAAAGCCTATTTAATATGAGATGTGTGTGTGTGTTTAAAGACAGGCTGTGATGAAGAGTAACAGTAACCTTGCTCTGAAGGGATGTAGTTCTCATCATAGTCTTCTTCCAGCACCACCTGATCGCCGATGCGCAGCCCTGTGGTCGCCATGGTGACGATGGCGCTACAGGAGCGCGCGCGACGGAGCGGTCACGGCCCTTTAATTAATCTAAATTACTTCAAGTTAAAACTTCACAAACACACCACATTCAGCAGATAATATGCCCTTACCAACAAAACCACTGTGTTAAATAAACATTAATATAATATACATAAATAACGTCGACACGGAACCGTTTGTGTTTACCTCAGATTTACGGTTGAATCGCTTTTCTTTGATAATCATAAATATATAAACACAGATATGGATCATAACTAAAGCACTGATGATTTCTAAACAACACAAGCCTGGACGAGACTAATTTGTTCAGTATTTAAACTGTAAAACACTACAGACTCTGAATACGAAACACAATCATCACAATAATAATCACGTTTTCGTTATCGTTACTGATGATTTAACACGATTAGTTTAATCCTCACCTGCTCTCTGACCCCGAGCCTTCAGTTCGGCCGTGAATTTAAAAGCATCCTGTGATTGCACATCTTTATTTCAGGGGATTCGTTTTAACTTTAAGAGGATTTTCCTGAATTTTAAACAGAAAGTTTAAAATCCGAAGCGCCGCGTCTCCATCACAGCAACCAGACAGCAACATGGCGTCTTCCACAGCCGCGCTTCAGAATAAAAGTCCCGCCACAGTGCGCGAGCTTACACAGAATATAAATATATAAACAATATAACGTAGAAGAATAATATAAATATACGCCTAAAATTAATCATCTATATAAGACAGGTATCTGGAAATATTTAGTAAAGTAGTATGAACTTTGTTGTTGTTTTACAATATAGCAAATAAAAATAAAAATAAATCAGAAACTGCTTTTTGTAGCGTAGGTAGCTTCTATTTTTAAAAACCGCAATAAATGGACAAAAACAACACCAGGGAGTTTTAAAAGATCCAACATAGTTTATTAATATGTGCTTTGTTACACCGTACACACCAATAAAATTATTCACACTTGGCTTCAATAAATGAGAAACACATGTGAAAAAAGCGAAGCGTATTAGGCAAGCCTTAATATAGAAAATAAATAAATATCAGTGTAAAAACAACAAAAGAAGGCAAGCCGCTTTAAGAACATAAGTTTGTGACATTCATGATGGTCCTCTGGAGATCACGGTAAACTCAAAACAAAACACACTCGCTGGGCTTCACATCGATCCAGACTTGACCAGCAAGGCGACACGTACAGAAGATCCCTACAGAGACAGCAGGTTAATGTTAGTTTAATCACTCCTATTCACTCGTCTCTGCTGCTTTCAGAGGGGTCCAGTAGTCGAGAAACACCAGCTACTGGGTTTCTCAATAAAACATGCCTCGAGTGGAATCACAATGCGATTCAGAGAATGAGCGACAAAAACAAGAGCGATGCAGCGGAATGAACGAGTGTTTCTCCAGAAGGAAACAAGCCCTTTGGAGAATCCAGCATCTCTCCCAAATCAAATCACACACGAGCTCTCGTGTTACAGTAAACCAGACGTGATGAGTCAATGAGATTATGAGTGAAGATCCGCTGGGTCTGATCTACTAAAGGCTCCAGATCCGGTGCTGCTCTTGAATGAAGCGTCACGTGTGTCTGAGCGTGAATCGTGCGTACGCCGGATTGAAGAGGAGAGCGAGATGCTCCATTAGCAGCGCTTCTCCAGTGTAATGGACTCAGATGCAGCGGATATACGATATCGTGTCTGGAAGAAGTGACTGACGTTATGAGCCAAAGATCGAGATCTGACATCATCTGATGCACACCTCTTCAAACTCGGCACAGAAGAACGATAACCAGAACGATTACAGCTGTAACAGAAACCATAGAGAGCCGATCATCACAGTTACAGTCAACGTTATGTTTAGTCAACATTACTTATTTATTAAAAGATTTCAAGCCATATCAGCAGCAACGGCTGTATTCATGGCAAAATCTAATTTTATAAATTACAATAATGTAACTTTATCCTAAAACTGTCCGACGTACGAAAAAATGCATATATACTTAATATAACAACTGTGCAATAATAACAACTAGAACTGTTCAATTTAATATACTATAAAAACTGCAAAAATTATTCCAAGAGAAACTTTTTTAAAAACGTCCATTGATAAATATTTTGCATAAAATGTTGTCTAATATCAAATAGCAATAAAAACGGACATCCAGAAGTCCGAGTTATACTGTGGTTACGTCATCGTTTTATTGTTAAAATCAACTTCATATATTGTTCTAATGTTGAAATCTACGTTCGTCGTTGTTAAAGTGATCGTTCTAGTTATCGTTCTTGTTGTGAACGGGCCGTAACTCCCAGATGCAGCACTAGTCTTGATAAAAATATAAATATTCTAACAGAAGAAGGGTTTGCTGATTCTGTGTTCCTCGGGTAATTACTCCAGAGAACCCTGACGAACCTCCCACAGCGCTTCAGCCTCGAAACGAGGAGCGTCAGAAAGGCACTCACGTCTTTATATCAGGCGTTGTGGCACTTCCGGTCTCGTGCGGTCGCATCCAAAACAGCAGTATTTGTTTACAGAATGTGTGTGCGCACCGTGTGTATTTATTACCGATATATAAACACACACAAACACAGCATAGATTTTGAAAATATTTACATGTATATATTTATATAGTATGTTATATATAAGTGTTTAAACAACACGTTATCTTAAATATATACACGCATGTGTTTGTTTATATATATATAATATACACAGTACACACACACATACTCCAACCAAAATTAATTCAGACACCTTCAACATTTCTCACATTAGTTTATTCACTATAGTTAAAAAAATAAATAAATGGTAAATAAATGTAAGAATTGGGCTGAACAGCTGCTAAATGTAGGAACACAACTAGATCATACCAATTAAGCTTCATTAAGTTGAGTCTGTGGCTTTCACTAATAAAGAAAAACGACTAGAGAAAAACAATCAGGTTAAACTGACTGAATACTTATTAATCCCATATTTTACTGGGTATAAAACGTGACCCTGGAGCACAAAACCAGTCATAACTGCACTGTTTAGATATATTTACAGTAGGAGATGTACTAAATATCTTCATGGATCATGATCTTAATATCCTGATGATTTTTGACTGTGACTCATACAGTGTGTTGTTGTGTGATGACTGCTGCTGTGCTCCAGAGACACTTTGTTTTGCTATCCTCACCTGCATAAATCGGATATTTCTGGTGTCTGAATAATTTTGTATGAAGTAAGCAAACAGTGGTATTTCGGATGCGATGTGTCCAGTCACTCCCACCAGGTGTCCAGTCGGCGGATGCGCACGCGCTGCTTGTAGTGGTACTCCTTCAGGTGCTCCTTCAGAGCGCAGGGCAGCGGGAGAGCGCTGATGCCGTCGTAGGTGGTGGTGCTGCTGATGACGGCGCGGCAGATGCGCTGCAGGCTGAAGGGCTGCGAGCGGTGGACGGGGCTGGACAGCAGCGGCTCGAAGAACATGCAGGAGTTGGGGTCCTTGTAGTGCTCCAGCAGGCCGGTGACGGTGGGCGCGTGGAACACGCTGGGGTCGTGCACGTCGAAGCTGAAGTTATGGTTCCACTGCTCGATGCGCGCGTGCAGAGAGCGCCCGTAGCGCCGGAAGCTGACCGAGAACAGGTAGTCCTCTTGAGCGGAGTCGCGCAGCAGGAAGGTGCCCTCGGGTTTGCCCTCCAGCAGCGTCTCGGCCTCGTAGCGGTCCATCACTCCCCAGTAGCACGGCAGGTTCGTGATGCGCAGCAGGTCGGGGACCAGGCAGTGGATGTAGTCGATCTGTGTGTGGATGCGGTGATGGAGGCTATCCTGTGCTTTCGGACTGTCCGGGTGAACTAGAGTCGGAGATGCGGCGCATACATCGAAATCAGGCGCTGATGATGAGGAAGCCACCACTTCATCGAGCGTGTCCAAGCATCTCTGCAGAAGCAGCGTGGCCCGCTCGTCTCCGGATAGCTCGTTCATCCCGTGAGCCAGTTTGGGTCCGAGTTTGTAGAGCGGGTTGATCTGCGCCGTCACTTCGAAGGTGTGTATCTGAGCGTTGGGTGGAGGCTCCACTCCCTGCTCGATGCTGATCCTCCGTCTCTCTCGTAAGCGGTCCTCCTCGTCCTCGACGGCGCCGCAGACCGGATTAGATCCGGAATCGAGGACCGGAGCTTGGGAAATGGGAGCCGTGTGCTGTTTGATGAGGTACCACTTCTGCGCCAGGTCCGAGCCTGCGGGGAACGGACAGCTGTCCAGCATCAGCTCACTGAGGTGGATCTTACGGCGGGAGGACGGCGACGGGGACAGGACCTGGCTGTGGGTCTTGATGGGGAAGCACTGGCCAACCGCGTCCTGGATCTTCTGACGGAGCGTCCTGCTGCTGGCGCCGGACGCCTTGCTCTCCGTGTCCTCTGTGGAGACGCGCTCGGACAGCAGGGACTCGCTGGAGGTGTTCAGGAGGTCTCCGTACTCAAAGCCGTCACTTAAGGGCCGCTCCGAGCTCAAGTTGTGCGAGGGCTGGCTCTTCTTCTTCCCCCTGGAGCCCTTCGGCCTGGCTCCGTCTCGTCTCTCCTCGGAGCGGCTCTGGCGCACTTTGGGCCGAGCGCCACGCTCCCGCTCCTTCCCACGCTCCCCTGCTTCCTCAGGCAGAGACATGACCGCTGCGGTGCCGAGTGTGTGCGCTTTAGACCAGAGTCACTGCACATCAGCCGAGCATGATAACCGAGCATCCAGACCACGCTCCCGATCTGAAGAGATCACAGAAACAGAAGAGCAAATCATCCACGACTCGTCAATTAATCGATTATCAAAATAATTGTTGCAGCCCCAGTCACTGTTATCTTAAGCTATTGTTTTATCAAAATAAAATTACAATGAGATGAAAAGCTAACTAAACGTTTAAGTTAAAATAATAAAACTAAACAATAATAACAACAAAAAATTATATATGCATAAAATATTTTAAAATGCCAAAAAAACATTCAATTATTAAAACTGTATATAAAAATGACAAAAGAACATCAATTACTAAAATTGAAAATGAAGCTAAACAGAAATATTTTTTTTCCAACACTCTTAATACTTCTATCATTGTGTTTATAGACATTACTAGTATTACTAGCTTGTTGATCGATTTGATTCAGTTCTTACGGAAGTCACTCTGAATAAAAGTGCCAGGGAAGCTGGGGAACATCAAATAACCATTTCAACATTATATTAAGAACACACGAAGATAAGAGTTATAAAGAGAGTCATAACGCCTCACCGCTGTACTACAGTGTTCAGGGATACTACAGTAATACTATGGTACGGGTCAGAGATCTGTGGAGAAAGAGAAGATGGAAACACGAACCTTTCTGGCGAGGAAGAGCCGCTCCGGAGCTCAGGTGAGGCTTTAATCAACGATCCGTGACGGATTTTATCACTTTAATCAGTCAACTTTAATCAATAAAGTCGCTTTAACTCGCGCTAACTCGCTCAGCCCTGCCGCTACTGTAGCGGTGACCTCACTTCCTGCTCAGGTGGACAGACTTCCGCCAACCAACAGAAACTTCCGGAATTACATTTTTTTAATTTAATCTTTCAAATTCAACATATTACAGCTGCCAGAGGGAGATACAAACAGATACAAAACTACAATGAAATAGAAAGAAAGAAAAGAAAAGTGACATAAATACAAATAAATACATTAATACACTTGACAGCTTTCGTGTCTATCAGACCGTAAATAGATTTTAAGTATTGTTTAACTTCTGATTTCAAAAGAGAAATTCCTAACTTCCGGAACAGATTAAACAGATTTAATGGCTGATAAATTTACATTATTTATATAGATTCATCAAGGCATGTAGAAAGACGTAAAGTACTCTTATTATTTCAACAAATTTCTGGGCAATAATGGAAAGTAATTATAAATAATGTTTCTTTTGAATTTTCCCAAACATTATAATAATGTATATATATATATATATTTAATTGTATCTAATAGCGTTCCAAACATCACGTGATCATCTAAACTGGGTAGTGATGGGCTTCTCTCCTCAGACAGTTCTGGAATACACGCATATAAAGAAATTATTACTTGATAGAAGCTAGGCATTTCTTCCGAATTAAACCTGTGTCCTAAACACTCAGATGAGGGATATATACTCTTAAATAATTTAATCACGCCAGAGGATTATATTCAAAACTTTTATGTCAAAGGATGTGCTTAATGTTTGCCTGGATTTAAAATAATAAACGTCTCTCTGTTTTTCTTTTTGCTTGTTACCGCTGATGTGAGTTACATTATGACTGAGTTTATTAGTTTCATGATTCCAGTAAGTTTACGAACTGCTTTAACACCTAAACTCAGATTTGTAATAATTCTTCGTAAGCCGCTTCCGGTCACGCGCTTTCGCGAGGACTTTTATCCTGAAATGCGAGCGCGCATGACCGGAAGGGGCGCTTCAGCGTGACCAGTCTAACTATAAACAGTCCCTGCAGTACTAGCACTTCTCTGTGAAGTTGTGTTTAGTTAATTAATCGATCGCATCAGCAGCACAGCCAGTCGCTCATTACAGGTGAAGACTCGTCGCCAAGTTCAGGTGTTTTAACATTACAGACTGACAGATGAGGATACTACTGCTGTAGTTATGATGTTCAGTGATGATGATGATGATGAAGGTGTAATGTTCAGTGATGATGAAGGTGTCGTGCAGGTGTCAGGATGGTGTGTGAGCTGCTGTTGTCCTCTCTCTGGTTCCTGTTCGTGATCTTCTGGCTGGAGAGCATCAGTGTGTGGCTCTTTCTGTGTCTGTACTATCAGGACCGGGTGTTCTATCACTGGGGCTCCGGGTGAGTCCCGCTCCACACACACATCTGCACTCATTCACTCCGAAAATAATTCATACAGATAATTATGAAGCTATACAACTATTTGTAGTGCATTTTTTTTTATAATCATAATAATACATCAATGCATTTGGGATGATAATAATAAACTCTAATAATAATATGAATCATTATTTTTATTCAAATTGATATTGTTTTAAAATTAATATATTAATAATCCAAAATAAAAGTTTTTGTTTCAATAATACGGCCTACGTGTGTACATTGTATATTTATTCTGTATATATAAATACACACATGAATGCAGAATGCGTGTATATATTTTGGAAAATATGTTTATATATTATTTATATATAATATAAATATATACTTCTACATATTTCCAAAATGCTGTATGTGTGTGTATTTTATATATACAAAATAAATGTACACAGTAGACATATATATATATATATATATATATATATAATGTAAACAATCACGATTTTCTTTTCACAGCACTAATTAATAATAATGAAAATAATGCTACAAATAAGAAATTATTATATAATACTGTATAACATAAATGTGTTGTTGTTATTAATGTTTGAATGTAAGATGCTATAAATATTTAATATTCAAATGGTTAAATAATTATTTTATTTTAAATTTTGAATATAAAATAGCATTATTGCTTTATATTTATACTGTTTAGCTTTAGTGATAGATCTGGATTAGAGCTGAAGGTGATGTGTGACTGTAATAATGCTTGTGTCTGCAGTGATCTAGCAGACGATCCGGATCAGTTCCTCTACGTGTTGAGCAGGTCAGCTTTATTCCTGATACTATTTCACCGTCTGGCTTCTGTGAACACTGCAGAATCACACGCTCCTCTCATCCCACAGGATCGATCTGTCTGCGCACGTGCAGACCTGAGGAAGTGATGTTGTAGCAGCCAGCAGCAGGTCAGAGGTCAGCGGGTTCTCGTGATGTCCGGAGTCGGTTTGTGATGGACGGTTCTACAGACGGACGGAGGGGGGGGGGTAAACACGAGCAGGACTGTAGTCTTCAGGTTCTAGATTCTTCACATGATCAGTGACAAACGTCTGTGTGAACACTTTAAACTAGCTGGAACCTTATTTTATATAACATTAACATCTGCAGATTTACTTTGATCAGATTATTGTGTCTTCTATTTTTGTACCAATTTCTCTTTTTTACCTAATAATAATAATAAAGCCGTTTTAAACAGAGTTTCTCTGAGGTTTCATTTCTACATCGAACAGAAACAAGTCTAATCGGTTTCTATTGTAATAAAAACAAGGCTTTACGGCCTGGTTTGAAAGACCATAGTTCAATTATAAACATGCCTTAGAAAAGAGCATTTCCTGGGAGCATCTTGAGACAAAACAAAGGCACTGACATGTTTTGAATTTCTTTTAGTTAAAACAGCTCAGATTTACATTTTAGTTTAGCACTAGGCTTAAGACTCGAACCTGAAGAACCTTCACAAACAAAAGCACAGATTACTCATCCATCCAAAATTAGTTTTTGTTTACATCATATGTGTGTTTTGTGTATATTAGTTGCGTCTATGCACGCATGTGAGTATATATTGAAGAAAAATATAGTTTATATATTCTATGTAAGTAACTGAAAGCAAACCTAAAGTCACTTCAGAACAAACATCGCAGTGCACTCTTCACTACTAAAATGAACGCTTCTGTTCTTACCACTGCACGACATGAATAAACGCTGATATACATCATTATATGAGTTCATAAATGCAGGAATACATCGACAGGGTTTGTGTAATTTATCCGTGTGCGTGCGAGTTTTATTCAGGCGCTGATATGGGCAGCCGCGGCGGTGGGGTCCTTCAGCAGACGGTGCGGGGCGGAAGTCGCACACTCGCGCGCGCTGCGGTTGTTTCTGTCGATAAACTGATTTAAACTCTGTTTTTGTGTGTGTTTTGTCGTTGTTTATCGATCATTTGCGTGAAAAAGAGCGTTTACTTTTTTCCACCATGGCTCCTACAATACAGACGCAGGCGCAGCGCGAGGACGGACACCGGTGAGATAGATTACGACACAAACACGACAAATAGAGCAGAAATACTTAACGTACTATCTCACACACACTTTCTCTTTGAGAACATTAATGGCGATAATTACTGCGTCATGTTTAGATAGACACGTTAGAAATCGCTGTTTTGAGCTGGTCGTGTCTCATTGTGCCTCAGTAGTGTGTACTACGGGAGCGACCCCTTAGTAGTGTGTAACGTGTGTTTTGTTTTTTCTACAGGAGTTCAGCTCACAGAAGCGTCCCAGAGAGGTACTGATGATGGTGTAGGGCTGCAACAAACAATTATTGTTATCATGGATCATTTGACAGTTGATTTTTTATATTTTGCAATTAGTAGAAATATTTAACAAATAAAGATAATTGCTCCAGCTTTTGAAAATCATAAAATGTAATTACAGTTATTATATAATAAATGTGGCACACAAAACAGATTTTATCCTTGGCTAGATGTGTTTTTAACTGCTGCTTTCTCACCTCGGCCCATCACGTGAGAGTGGGGGCGGGGCTGTGTGTTTGACTGACAGGAGGAAGCAGTGCTGTTTAACCTGTCGTGTGCTGCAGGTCTGGAGTCGTGTGCAGAGTGAAGTATGGAAACAGTCTTCCTGATATCCCCTTCGATCCCAAGTTCATCGCATACCCGTTTGACCAGCACAGGTAAGCTCTGCACAGGTGCTGGGCCCGGCTCCAGCAGGATGCTGGGATATGCTGCAGTGACTCGTGCTGTGTGTTGCAGGTTTGTGCAGTATAAAGCCACCTCACTAGAGAAGCAGCACAAGCACGAGCTGCTGACCGAGCCCGATCTGGGCGTCACCATTGACCTCATCAACCCCGACACGTACCGCATCGACCCCAGCAGTGAGTCTGGACACACCCCTCGTGTATTTCACACCAGTTTCTGTGTCGTGTAGAGCGCTGTAAGGTGACTGGACTCCTGTGTTTCAGTTCTGCTGGATCCTGCTGATGAGAAGCTGCTGGAGGAAGAGATTCAGGCTCCGTCCAGCTCAAAGAGGTGCCAGAGAGTCACTTCAGCACACAGACATCTTCTCCTGTGACCTCTGACCCCCAAGTACTGACTCTGATGAGTGTGTGTGTGTGTTCAGATCGCAGCAGCATGCAAAGGTGGTGCCGTGGATGAGGAAGACGGAGTACATCTCCACTGAGTTCAACAGATACGGCGTCTCTAATGAGAAGGTGGAAGTCAAGTGAGTGAGACGCCACCAGAGTCTGTCTGACATCTCAGTGTGATGCCCTGGACGTCATGTGACCCGCGTGTGTGTGTGTGTGTGTGTGTGTAGGATCGGTGTGTCCGTGAAGCAGCAGTTCACTGAGGAGGAGATCTACAAAGACAGAGACAGTCAGATCGCAGCCATCGAGAAGACCTTTGAAGACGCACAGAAATCTGTGAGAACACGCGCACACTTACACTCTCTCTCTCTCTCTCTCTCACACACACACACACTTACACTCTCTCTCTCTCACACACACACACTTACACTCTCTCTCTCTCACATGCACACAAACTTACACTCTCTCAATCGGAAGAGCGT
>JAUCMU010000034.1:328054-341514 GCA_032275025.1 Enteromius treurensis
ATATGAATGTAGAATTATTACAGTAAGTGTACGTTAACAGCAGCAGGTGATTCGGAGAATGATGGAATTCAGACTGAATGAGTGTTTAATAATAAAGATATTCATGTGTGTATGCATATTTATTAATGTATATTTTTATTTTCATCGCGGTAATTTTGGTGCAAATTAATAATCATGGGAAATCATGAACAGTGTAAACCGTGTGATACACTGCGCAGCTATTGTTTGCTGTAATGAATATGTCTTGTGTCGTAGAAGTACTGAACCGGTTTAGTCTCCTCACAGACGAGAGAAACTGAAGACCTTCACGGAGAAGGTGGATGGAGATCAGGTAAGTTCTGAAACTCACTGACCAACACAAACCTCTGGTTCTGATTCTGAGGAAGACGCTGAAGAAGACGAGACGAGACGAGAGTGAGAGAGGCTGAGAAAGAGTGAAGTGAGAAACACAGTAATCCAGACTAATTCACTCTGAACAGCGCCGGAGCCTAAGAGGATTGAAACATTTACTAAATTAGATCAGTAAAAATAACAAACTCCAAACAACACCGATAGATAGATAGATGTGTTCCTGTGTGAAAACTACATTTCAGAGATAAAAGCCCAATGTAAAGTTATTAAAGCACTGATGGAGATATTTGAGACACATCATTCTATCATCATTTACTCTCCTCAAGACTTTCTCTTTCTTCTGTGAAACCAAAGAAGAGATTCTGAAGAGTGTTGGGAACTGAAGAGTACATCAGTAAGACTGGAAGTGTTTAGTTCACGGAGAGTCTTCAGGGAGATGAGATGATGATCACCACATACAGTCTGTACAGTATACACACCATTACACCAATGAAGAGTCCCCATAAAACATGGAAACACTACGTGTGTGTGTGTGTGTGTGTGTGTGTGTGTGGGATTAGGAATCGATTAAAGGGAAATTGGAGGAACTCTGCTCTGGTGTGTCTGTGCGGATTAGAGAGAAAGAAATGAATCATATTTTAAGTCCTGAGAGTCTCTGAGCCCGTCTGCGCTGAACACGCCATATGCTCCGTCCATCCAGATTATACAACACACACACACACACACACACTCCTGTGACCCTTCCCTCCATCTCTCGTCTCTTTCTTAAAGCTACACAACACATGATGGACAAACACAGTTTAATTTTAATCGCAGTGTGTGTGTGTGTGTGTTTTCATTCTGTGAAAAAAACACGTCTAGCTCATATTTCCTCCTAAAATCATAAGAAACAACAAAATAAAGCTTGTTTTAGGACCAGAAAGATATTTTACTGTTTTAATAACATGAATTCATTTATTTATTCACTCTGGATTCATTTTACTGTCAAAATGTATAACAAAATAGACATAGAATTATACTACACAGAACCGACCTGTTCTGTTTTTATGGAAAGAAATAGTTTATTTGTAATTCATTAAAAGTCTGAAAGCTACAAGAGTCTAAATGCAAACACAATGAAAAAGCAGGACGTTACAAACAAAGACAGAATCTTACATCAGAAACGAGCCGATGACAGCTCTGCGTCTCTGAGCGCCAGAAAACCCTGAGATTGACAAGAAAACAAACGTTGATTGTTGGCAGCGTCTAAACGTCAAGACCGAGAGAGTTTATTGTGGTTCAGTAATTCCATTCAACTCAACACAAGATTCGTTCAAGTAGAGTTTGACGTTTGAACGCTTCACAGGTTTAGATTCGTAGAAGAATCTGATCTAATCATAATATCAGTTAAGAAAACATATAAAACATAAAGGAATGCTCTTCAGCTCCAGTCATGTGACTTATAGTGGAATCCCAGCATGCTTTGCTCTTGGAGTCTCAGCTTCGTTCTTCATTTTCAAAAGCAGCTTATCGACACACGTTTGGGATTCTGAAGGTCAGAACATTATCTAGCCTAATGATAAAGCTCCTAGAACAAG
This sequence comes from Enteromius treurensis, assembly GCA_032275025.1. Classification (NCBI taxonomy): domain Eukaryota; kingdom Metazoa; phylum Chordata; class Actinopteri; order Cypriniformes; family Cyprinidae; genus Enteromius; species Enteromius treurensis. The sequence goes on from JAUCMU010000034.1 coordinate 329,983, forward strand.
ACTTCAGCAGTTCAGATGATTTTACTACACTAAACCTCTGAGCTGTGCTGCGTCGAGATGTTCCTTTCTCTATCGTCTACCAGCTACACCTCATTCAGCGTTATTCATGAATAATCAAGACATCTACACCGGACCAGACAGTCAGCTGGACGCCTCTCCACGTCGTCCCAATGGTTCAGAATATGGGTATTACGTGATCCACATTCATGAAAATACAGGTTCTTCATCAGAGACTCCATGAAGAGCCTTCAGCATCCACAGAACCTTTCTGCTGAAAAAAACTGCATCATTGTGAACCATTGTTCACAATGGTTCTCTCCTTCAAAGAACCATTGTGTGTTCCTCAAAGAACCTTTCAGTGATCAGAGAGACACGAGAATGGAGTTCTTCCATTTTCCACTATAAAGAACATTTAGTGGTTTAATGGATGTTAAAGGTTCTTCTTGGAACCATCAGAACCTTTATTTATGTAGAAGCTCTTGCACTACAAATACCACTTTACAAACCATTAGATAAATTACGAATTCCACTGCACTAAAGGTTCTTTATAAGGGGTTTTTAGATGATTCAATAGTTTTTTGCACTAAGAAAAATGGTCAGCACTGAAAGACTCTTTTGGGGAAACCTTGGTTCTTCTACATCTTCACTGCACATAAATTTGACCTTTATTTTTAAGATTGAACCAAATGGTTCCCAGTAGTGAGTTTTGGACTAAATTCCATTAGTATTCAGTGGTTTGAACACACCACTAACACAAGGCAAGAAATGACCAGTAGGGGACCAATAGAGTTTCCATTAAAACCAGTACAAGTTTTATCAGTGTTGGGGAAAGTGACTGTAAAAGTAAAGCGTTACAATATTGCGTTAGTCCGTTAAAAAAGTAACTAAATGCATTTGTTACTTCTTATGGAAATGTATTGCTTTTGAGCTTTTTATCGCTTGGGCCGGTCTTGCTTGGCTTTTTAATAGCAAAAAAACCCGAAAGTAATATTATTAAGGACATACTGTAAAAGCCTCACAGGAAACAAAGTAGCTCAAAGTAAATGCAGTATTTCATTGTTAATTAAAAAGTAATGCCTTACTTTACTAGCTACGTAGGTTTATCAAATGATTAACGAATGATTTAGTTTTTTGTTTGCGTAATATATGTATGTGGACTGTGTATATTTATTGTGTATATATTTAAAAAAAATATTCACATGTTGAATATTGTTGTATTTATATCTATTTACACATAATAAATACACACAGCACACACACATATATTATGTAAACAAAAACTTTTATTTTGGATCTGATTAATCGTGATTAATCATTGGACAGCAAAAAAGTAATCTGATTGCGTTTCTTTTAACGCGCCAACCCCAACACTGATGATTTCTTTTTTTTTTCAGCACATTCTTTACACTTCTCATTCACTCGAAGGCTCCACGGGGGAACCAATAATGGTCCATTGATGGCATCATTGCCACTTTTTCTAGACGCTCTACAGGACCTGGAACTTCCAGGAGTTCTGGTCCTTGTAGTCCAGACAGTCCGCAGCGTTGAAGTTGAGCTTCCAGGACGCAGTTTGGTCCTTGTAGTCCAAGCAGTCGACGGCTCCGAAGCCCAGCGAGGCGGCGGTGTAGCCCTGAGACGAGAGCGAGGCGGGCGACTGGCCCAGGGCCGCACCCATCGGGCTGAGAGCGCCCCCGGTGGCCGACAGCTGCGGGTGCATGGGCGACAGGTACGAGCTGCAGTCCAAGCCGCTGAAGTAGGACGAGGACGAGGCGTAGCTCTGGGTGTATGCCGGGGCCTGGGTGTAGGTCATGGGGTAGGCGCTGGAGCGCTGCAGGCAGGGCGTGCTGGACACTGACAGAGGGTCCTGCAGAGGAGAGATGGAGGCCGGGCTCCAGATGGACACGGTGGCGCTGGTGGAGCTGGAGCTCGGGGCCGGGGCCGGCGGGGGGCTGTAGGGGCCGTTGGTGCTGGCGCTGGGCTCGATGACGCTGGGCTCTCGGGCCGGAGACGACTTCTTCTTTGGTGGTCTGGGTTTGGTCTGACCGCTCGTCTGTTGCTGCTGCTGCTGCCGGCATTTAGCCCGACGGTTCTTAAACCACACCTGAACAAAACACAGAGGGAGGTCTGTCAGTGACCCGCTACAGTCGCCCCAGTCAGCAGCGTGCAAGTAAAACCTTATTTATATGTGACCCTGGAGCACAGGTGTACGTGTGTTCTAGGTTTTCAAATAGTTGTATGAATGGAAAGCTTATTTATTCAGCTTCCAGATGATGTATAAATCACAATTTAAAAAAATAACCTGTATGACTGCTTGTGCCCCAGGGTCACGTATAGGCCTATGTGCTTTACTGAAGAGAAATGGCTGTGCATTCACCGAAAAAACATCATTGAAATAAAATAATACAAAATACAAGATGTGCTGCCATCATTGCTTTGCTTTTATAGTTCATTTTTTCTGATTTATGTCAGGGTTTTGCCATAACCTTTGAACTAAAACTTATAAAAAGAATAAAAAAAATGTTACTTATAATAAAATAAAATAAGAGTTAATAAAAGTTTTTTTCGTTTAACTTGATGTAAATTGACAAAAAATAACGTAGATGAATTTGAAAACAACACAAACTACTAAAAGTGACAAAAACACATACAATAAAATTACTAAAACTTTAACTAAAATTAAAACTAAAAATATCAAAATATTAACGAATATTTAAATACAATTTAAATAACGAGTAGCATATTTTCGACCTAATCAGATAATTAAATAGTTCTACCCTGAATAATGACTATAAATAACCTTATGGATGTTTAAGGTTCTTCATCATCATCATCAGGGTTAGGGTCACGCTACCCTGGACTCACCTGGACTCTGGACTCGGGCAGGTTGATCTTGAGAGCCACCTCCTCTCTCATGAAGATGTCTGGGTATCGTGTCTTGGCGAACAGCGCCTCGAGGATGTCGAGCTGCGCGCGCGTGAAGGTGGTTCTCTCGCGCCGCTGCTTCCGCGGAGTGTCTGAAGAAGAAGCGCAGAAACACACTGCTCTGTGATGTGCCTTCATACGTACACAACCTATCTACAACCCTCAAAAAACACTAACACATTCTGCTACAACCTATAACTGCAGTTAGTTAATAGTGTTCTCCGTCTAATTACGTCATTAGCTGTTCTACATTTCTGATAACATACTATAGTGTAGAAATGTTGAAACTTCGAAATAGAAGCTTTGCAGCGATTTGTTCCGTGAAAAGGGTAATACAAATAAAATTAATCTAATTTATTTAATCTATCTGTCTATCTAAAGTATGTTTAAAATATATCTATCCATTCCTCGTGATAGAATAGAATTAAATAAATGAACTGAGCAATACACAAAATGCTTTTTTCTAATTAGGTGTAATAGAAAGTAGTGCAAAACGTTTTCAAGTCAGTGCAGCTCATTTCATTTTTATCAAGGCTATATTAAAAGTGCATTTATACTTGTATGTATAAATATTTATAAATATGAGATTTTTTTAAATGACAGGGCGTTGCTTAAACTAATACACAAAATAATATTATATATGAAGATAAACATTGACCACCACCTTTACGCGCACTTTAACGTATTAAATCTATCTACCTATCTATCCATATATATATCTATATATCCAAAATATTTTCGAAAATATATAATCGTTTATTTGTATTAGTCCATACGTAAAAGAATAAATTTGTGTAAATGTTAATTATTCCATAAATACATGACACGTTTGCTCAATGTCTTCGAATTATGTTATATATGTGTGTGTGTGTGTGTGTGTGTGAGAGTGTGTGTGTGTGTGTGTGTGTATTAATAAAGGAATTAATTAATTAACTGATATCCTTAAAACATCATTATTTGGCATTTGTCTCATAAACCCTTGTCAAAATATTTAAACGAATAGACTTACGAAATAAATGTGAGATTAGGCTATATGAGTATTAAGATGAATGTTTGTCGCATTTAAAATATATTTAAATTGTCGATGTGAATATTCACTTGTGTTTAACTTTGATTTTAACGAAAAAGAAGGGAAAATTGAATATAATGTTCGTTATATAGGAATTATCTACAAACACAGGCCAGTATTTTTCGATTTACTCGTGACAGAATTAAATATCTTTATTATAGCCGAGCAATACACAAAATACATTGTATTTATTAGATTTAAGAAAAAGGAGTGCAAGTCATAAATAAAATATAACTAAATTTATAAAACAAAAACAGTTTTCATTTCACTGCTGCATATTTTCTTTGTTAACATTTATATTAAAATGCATAGCCTACTTTCTATAAATACGATATATATATATTTTTTTTTTTTTAAATTGAGAATTGGTTTTCTATATTCTAGGGCGTTGCTTGCGCCATAAATAATATTAATAATAGAGATAAGCTGATCGTCACCTTTACCCTCAGTTTAACGCGTTAAATATGACAATTAACGTATAAATCGGATAAATAATACGCAAAATAAAAACAAAAAACGTCGCTATTGAGACGCAAAATCTGACTTAGGCGTGTGTATGCTAAGCAGTGTGTAGGATTAGGGTTGTGTGGTAGATACGTGAAAAATGCGTCTCACATAAACACCAACAAATATCGTATCATATGCACGCTAAAACTGTGTATTATATACACGTGCATATCACATACACGACAGATGAAATACATTTTTGCGTATCAATACATTTTCTCTAAATGGTCATTAACGGGCTGTAATAATGAGGTGGACAGTCAGAGATCAGTACTCACTGGGGTAACCGACGGCGGAGTGCAGGAGATCCATCCCGGTACCGGACAGAGTCAGACCGTTCACTGAGTAATGAGGCTGCTTCATGTAGGACATCATGTCTATAAACTCTCTCTCTCCTCTCTCTCTCTCCCTCTCTCTCTCCTTCTGTCAACCTGTGATGGATCTTTAGTTTGCCGCAGCTGAAAATGTTCTGATTTCTTCTGTTTTATCTGCAGCGGTCCCCGAGAGTTCGGTTTGTCCGGTGTTCTCCGTGTGACAGTGAGATGAAGTGAGGAGGAGGAGGAGGCGGCTAATTAGAGACTGACAAGACCTGAACAAACCCCTCCCTCCACCCCCACCCCTCTCTCTCTCTCTCTCTCTCTCTCTCTCTCTCTCTATGATTCAAGAAGTTATCGAACATGAACCACAAAACCAGTCATATAAGGGTCCATTTTTATTTTGAGATTCCGGATAAATACGTTTTCATTGATGTAAGTTTTTTTTAGGCTCAAAAAAAAATCTAAATATTGAGAAAACCATCTTTAAAGTTGTTCAAATGTAGTTTTTAGCAATGCATATTACTAATCAAAATACTAAATATATTCATGCAACATGATCTTTAGCCTAATATCACAATGATTTTTGTCATAAAAGAGAAATGTATAATTGTGACCCATACAGTGTTGGTTATTTCTCCAGATACACCTGTGCTGCTGAAGACTGCTCCAGGATCACAGATGCATGCACATTTAGTCGCTTTCAAATCATGTGTTTGCGTGAAGAATATAGCCTAAATGATTGTGCATGGCGTTTTCGTGTATAAAACGTCACACCTTGTTGAATTAAAACGCAATTAATTACTTTGGGACTTTTAAAATAAAGGTTTTAATATGATGTTTTCGCAGTCAATTCGTTCTTAAAAGAGACATTTTTTGTTTGGTGTAATTTTTAATACTATTTTTTTTAGCCTGAATGTTTTGGCCGGGATTACATCTACGCCATAAAATAACCATTTTTGGCTCCTCGAACAGTCAACAGTTCTATTTATATATATTTTTTATAAGCTGAAGGGTCAGTTTTTTGTGAAATGTAAATATTCCATGCGTGTTAAAAGTTCTTCGTGGAACCATAGATGCCAATAAATTACTTTTGACAAACATTTTGAAAAGATGGGCCTATAACTGCGTGGATGAAGAAACTTTATATTAAATAAAAATCTACAAAGCCTTTTCCCACTAAAACAGGGGTTTTACATAAATATTAAAAGTTCTTCACGGAACCATCAATACCAAATAAAGAAACTTTATTTCAAGAGCTTTTCATTATTTAATGATTTCTGTGATAACCTTTTTTTTCTGACGGAGTTTGAAACATTTGCATAAATGAGGAAATACCTGAAGATTTGGTACAGAGACTCATTCAGTGTCAAAGAGAAATAAAAGACCAAATAAATAGGAAATGAGTGTGTACGTCATCACTAATCGAATGAATGATCAGAGGCGTAACGATCGATGATATGCCGTGTTTTATGATATACTGTAGGACTCACACGCAGCAGATTACACGTCACAGCCGCAGAAAAACACATGTCGTGATTGACATCGCTGCAGAATGCTGGAATAATTGGAGTCGGTGTGTGTGTGTGTGTGTGTGTGTGTGTGGAGGGGGTTCGTGCGTCTAAACGGGATTAAAGAAACAAAAGGACCCAGTGTTCCTTAAATCCCACAAATATCCAGCCTCTCTCTCCGGGACTCTCTGTATTAAAATCACCCTTTATTTTTAATAATCATCTGTCTTTTGTGATTTGTATGTAGAGAGTTCGATCACATTAGAAACTATACTCTCACGAGGTTTTCCGCAATAATTTGCGTTTATTAGGCTAATTAGAAATATTAATATGTATGCTAAAGTGTAATATGAAATCACAGGATATAGTTTGTAATTAATTTCTTTTGCCGTTCCTAATGAGAAATATTAACATGTATGCTAAACTATACTCCTGGAATCTGCGCTTATTTTGTAATTAAACGAAATGAAAATATTTGTCTTTTTTACTGAGAAACTCTTGAGAATAATTGCATGTGTTCGACTGAAGGTGTTCTGGAGGATGTTTCTGGTGATCAGTCTGAGGTGTTTTATCTCTCTCTGGAGACAGTAGTATTGCGCTATGATTATGAGGATGTAAATGAGCGCGTGTAAAGCGGATTCAGCGCTTGTTAATTGAATCGGATTTCTTCTAGTTTCAAATCCACAGAAACTCTATAAGGGGTTTATCTGCAGATATAAAGAGACACAGACAGTATAACAGCCTCTATTCAGACCTTTCATATCTCTCATATCTGTTTCAGATGGTCACCTGCAGCGGCAGGCCGCGTCTCGAGCCGGCGGATCTTCATCTTCATCATCACATTCATCTTCATCACAGCCAGAACTGGGATCGAGGATTCTCATTGTGTCTGATGTGAAGTTGGTGAGTCCAAACTTTTCATTTAGGGGAGGAAACATCACTATACGCGCACGCGCACGCACGCTCGTTCACAGACACCTGTTCATTCTTCAGTAAATATAGACTGTGTGTATAAAGCACTTTACTTTCCTCCCTTTTAATCTATATTTACCCATTCTTTAATGCAAAAAGTAAAAAAAAAAATTACAGAAAATGATTTGATGTAAATATGTAGGATATTTTTTTTATGTTCATTTACTATTATTTATATAGTTTTATTAGTATACGTTTAGCCAAATAAGAGGACAAAAACAAATTAATTTAATTTCTTGAATATTAAATAATAAAACATGTTGTTTCGTTATGCTAAGTTACAATGCTTTATGGCAATATTCATTAGTGTAATGTAATTAAAGGAGTGTCTTGTGTCAGAGGCTGTCTGGGGGTTGTTGTGTTTTTTGAGATACTCTTTTTCTTCTCATGGTGTGGCACTAGGACCCAGCGCTGACTGAAATTAAGGACACAACCACCACATAAGAAGCTTACAGTATTTAATCTGCAGGGCCTAAAAAGACACACACACACACACACACACACATACAGAAACACACATAGACACACACACACACACACATGTAGACAAACACACACACACACACACACACACACACACACAGACACACACCAACTCTACACCTCACAAAAATCATTCTGCATCTTTAGATTTTCAAAGAACTTGGTTGTTTCCTCATGAAGACCTAAAAATGTCCCCATAAGATCAAAATGTATTGGTTTTACTATCCTTGTGTGTTGTGTCCACACACACACACACACACACACACACACACACACACACACACATCAGTACTCTTATACGCACTGAGGTTGTGATTCTGTAGGCTTGGACTACATCACATGAGTATTCGTTGCTGCTGTGGTTTCTGTCAGTTCTGGTTGTGATTTGGAGCTGGAGGCGTCACTCTGAAGACTCTTTATAGTGTGAGAACCTGTTTCTCGTCTGGTATTGAGGTTTTGAAGCGCTGTGAACTCAGTTCTGGGGTTTTCCGTAGAATAAAACAGAGCTAGAAAGTCGATCTGACTTCTCCACATCAGTAAAGCTGCTGAAAACTACAGGCCTTTCACGTCACAGAAGAACTCTACGCACACAGCTCTCTCTGACACACACATCTTCAAAAGCATTTGAAATAAACTGTAATAGAATGTTCTTTAATGATAGCTCAAAAACTTTATTTATACATCTTAGTTCATTCGTCTAGCATTTTTGAATGTTACACTCGTTTTAATGCAAACATTTGAACATTTCTGAAACCTTTTCAAACGTCCAGTGAACTTTCTAATATCTTGATCAGCTGTGTAGAAGCATAGATGCAGTGCAGTTTGTATGAAAGCACCTGCTGGTGCTGGTCTGAGAGAGTAACACACTTTACTTTAAACCCATCAGTTCATGCAGTGTCTGGGAATCGAACCCGCGGGCTTGTGTTGCGAGCGCTATGTTTGAGCTACATTCGCTCATAACGTTCAAACATCATCTGTGTAAATCTGCTCTCTCTAACACCCTATCATGGTATTTACAGCACTGGATACACACGCGTAACACACACACACACACACACACACACTGTTCAGCCGATTTGTCATAATATGCTTTATCTGAAAAGTAAGTATCTTACCTCGGGATAAAGAGGGGAAAGAGGCATTTGTAGTGAGATTGTGAGCAGAGGACGTGACAGAGACAGACAGACGAGCTGAGAGTGTGTTTGGTGCACAGAAGAACACTGTGTGAGGAGAAAGACGTCTGACACACACACACAGGTACGTGTGAGAGAGATGATGGAGATCTGGAGGAAGTGAAGGAGGAAGAGAGTGGGCGGGGCTTATTCTCCTCATGTTTAAAACTTGATTATAAGTTGATTTACATCGTCTCGACGTGTTAAAGCTGATGAGTTAGTTTACTAGTTGTGGTTAGATCCTGATTCTGACGAGTGTAGGACAGAATTGAGTGACATGTCAACTTGTCACTACAATACATTTCTCAGTGCTTTTTAAAATCTGTGTAACATTCAGAGTTTGAGCTCAGAAACTGATACTAGATACACTAATAATTAGAGGAATGGCAGGTAATGCATTGAATTAAATGGGAAATTGTAAACTAGAAAGATTATAATGGTACAGCACAACATTATTAATGAATTTGTTTAGGTTTGTGATGTCTCAGGTGTGTGTTATTCAGGATTGTGCAGAGTTTATCTGTGTTTGTGTGTGCGAGTGAAAAAAGAGTTCATGTCATTTCATATTGAATGTATTGTGTTGAGGAGGTGATAAGTGATCAGTTTATCCTCACAGACGCTGATCTGATTGTTGAGAAAGGGTGTTTGTAATTAGCTCTTCTCTTTTCTAAACCTTAATGCATTTTAGTTACAGTTTGTGTAACATAACCCTGCAGTGATGAAGTCATTCAGTGATTGTTTTGAAGACATTCATAGATGAGCTGACGAAGAGACATATGAGACATCTGGACTCAGACAGATTGATAATCCACAGCAGACAGCAGCAGGTGGCTGTCTGAGTGTGTGTGTGTGTGTGTGTGTGTGTGTTCAGATTACACAGATCTCCGTAGCTCTCACCCGGTGCTCCACGCGTGGCACTCATTATGATTTGTTTTGTTTTTAATTAAAGAATGAATCATTCATTGTTATTGGGGACTAATTATATTTAGAGTTGTAAGTTCTATTTATGAAACAGTTATGATCCATGTGTTGCCTGTTAAGACCAGACCTGAGAATAATGTCCAGCTCAGACTCTGTTTGTTCTCTTGACAGATGATCACTGAAAGAAAAAAGTTGAAAAAGTTAAACTATATATTTAAAAAATAATTATAGATGTTTGTTTATTGTTATGAAAAATGCTGAGTTTTTAAGCTTTATATGTAGTATATTTTGCAAAACAGGATTTTTTCTTAAACTGAAAAAATGAAAGCATCATTTTCAAATTTGAGGATGATGTATTAAAAATGATCTCTCAGTAATATTTAGTTTAAGTGCAGCACCAAGTTTCCACTAAAATTGTTTCCCATTTATTTCACATGACAGAAGAAGTGCCACTGTTTTTGTCTTTAATTTATTTATTTATATTCACATAACAAGTGCAAAGTTTCACACCATTCCAGTGAAATGAAAAATAATAATAAAACAATGATAATAATTATTATTTTGGTCAGAATCACTGCAGTTTGAAGTTTATATCTGACCCTGGATCAGAGCAGCAGTCGTCAGCAGAAACACTGTACGAGTCACAGCTATACGTTTCTCTTTTAGGACAAAAATCATTGTGAAATTAAGATCATGTTCCGTGAAGATATTTAGTAAATCTCCTGCCATAAATATATCTAAACTTCATTATTGATTAGTAATGTGCATTGATAAGAACTTCATTTGAACAACTTTAAAGATGATTTTCTCAATATTTAGATGTTTTTCTCCCTCAGATTCAGATTGTCTATTAGTTGTGTCTCAGACAGATATTGTCCTCTCCTAACAAACCAGACCTCAGTGGAGAGATGATTTATTGAGGTTTGTATAAACCTTTATGACTGGTTTTGTGCTCCAGGGTCACGTATATCATCAATATTTGATAAATCACCATATTTGTTTCATCATTAAAATATTTTATATTCCTGCATCATTGATTTTCTTAAATTATTTTAAAACAAATATAATTTTTTTAAATATATATTTATAAGACATGTATGCATTTTTATTTTTTCATAATTAATTGTATATAGTTTTTTATTCTTTACATGTATTTGTTGATTAGGAGCTGCAGGTGTGTGCGGGTCACAGTCACATCAGGATCAGTCCGAATCTTCTCACGCACTTTGACCTTCACAGAGGTGACCGCACACTGCTCTGACCCATCACTCTTTCCTGAGACACTTTCCGGGCCGTCAGACGTTACTGGACTCGTTTTCGTGGATCATGTAATGTCTAAGGCTGGGATGGATTTCTGTTTTTTAATGTGTTCAGAAGCTGTCTCTCGTGGGGCGTTTAGTGTCCGTCTAACCCACTGAAACACTCGAGATGACCGGTCGGACCAGATGGACTCATGTCTGACACACACGTGTTTTTACTGTTTAACCTTCACACTTTTACAGACTTTATAAATTATTTTAGCCTGTTTTCATGTCAATCAAACAGAATCACATCAAGAACTTTAAAGGTCAAAGGTCATGGATCAGTCCATAGAGATTATGTATGTATGTGAGTGTGTGAGAGAGTGATTAATGGTGCATTCACGTCATGGCAGAATGACT
>JAUCMU010000034.1:377782-399880 GCA_032275025.1 Enteromius treurensis
GTGTGTGTGAGAGAGAGAGAGTGTGTGTGTGAGAGAGAGAGAGAGAGTGTGTGTGTGAGAGAGAGAGAGAGAGTGTGTGTGTGTGTGTGTGTGTGCACCTGGTATTTATCATGTTATAGGGACGAATTGTCTCCACAAAGATAGGAATAGCAGTAAATGTTGACCTTGTGGGGACATTAGTTAGGTCTCCATGAGGAAACGAGCTGATAAATCACACAGAATTAAGTGTTTTGACTGGTCCTCACTAGATAAAAAGGCTTATGAATCAGTCAAAAGTAGATCTAGTGTCCTGCTCATGTTTCTGTGATGGGTAGGTTAAGGATAGAGGATAGAAAAGATCATTCACCTGATAGAAAATCAATGGAAGGCTATGCTAAGTATCCACTAAGATAGCAAAACTAACGTGTGTGTGTGTGTGTGTGTCTCAGACCTGTCTGTGGTGTGTGTTCTGCTGGGCGTCTCTCTCATACTGATGCTGGACAGCTGTCGGTCCTCCTCGGAGCCGTGGGTTCTGCTGAGTTCTGCTGGAGTCTCGGTCTGGGACTGGACCTCAGTGTGTGTGGTGCTGTTATTCTCCATCCTGCAGGTGGCGCTCTATCATCTTCCTGTGGGTCAGGTGAGGTCAAAAACAAGACGCACATAAACCAGCAGGCTTGGCTAGTGTGTGATCGTTAGTGAGGTTTGTATCTTCTCTGATGAAGGTGACAGAAGGCAAGATGGGCTTCGATGGAAAGCGTTTGAAATACAAACTCAACGGTGAGAGAACATTTAGAACCAAGGCAACAGCTGTTTGGATTCTGTTTTTCTGAGGTCAGGAAGTCTCTCGTGGGGGCCCTGGAATATTTCTTTATTAGAGGGGCCTTGGGGCCAAAAAATTGTGTTATTTTTTTTTAGGAATTAAACTGTATTTTAATGTAATTTTTAAGTCTTTCCCCACTAAACTAAAAGACTGAGATGGAGTTAAAGAACTGAACAGGGGCTTATAATACCACAAAACCCCTGAACAGATATAAAGGCAGTAGCCTGTTCCAGATTACCGTATTCTGAAGGGTTCTGCTGGTTCTGCTGCAGGTCTGCATGCGTTCCTCCTGACTGTTCTTCTGGTGCTGGTTCTGTGGTTCTCTGGGGTTCTGCAGGCCGGTTCTGTGACGGTCAGGGTCTTCTCTTTAGTCACCGCAGGCATGGCCGTTTCTCTGATCTTCAGCCTCACACTGTTCCTGTGTCCAATCAGAACACCATCCTCTGCCCAGGTGACCTACAACAGCTCAGGTACGACTGCTTCCTGTGTGTGTCTCTCTGTCTGTGTGTATCTGTGTAACTGTGTGTGTGTGTGTGTGTGGTACAGCACAGGCCCTGCTGAGGTTTGTTCTGGGTCAGAGTATGGATCCTCGTCTGGGCATCATCGACGTCAAACACTTCGTCATGGTCAGGATTGGATTCATCGGCTGGGTGAGTTTGTGGAGAGGGTTATTCTAAGTTTTCACATGATCAGTGATTGATGTGTGTGTGTGTGTGTGCGCCACAGGCCATGATGGATGTGAATTATCTCCTGACTGCTGTAGAGATGAAGAACTGCTCTCTCTCTCTGCTGCTGGTCATCATCTTCCAGCTCATCTACATACTGGACTTCCTCATCGATGAGGTCAGTATCATGTTACTGGATCATTATTAAAAGCCTAACAGGAGTTATGACCGATGCTGTGTTTGGACAGGGCTCGGTGCTGACCACCAAAGAGTTCACGCAGGAGCCCATCGGCTTCATCATGATCTTGGGCGAGTTCATCTGGATCCCGTTCTTCTCCGGTCTGCCCGCTTACTTCCTGCTTCAGAGGCCCAGTCACATCCACTTCCTGTCTGCCGTCCCCATCTGTGTGCTCTTCGGTGAGAATAACCAATCTTCTTTATCATTACTTTTGTACGTGCTTTTGCATCTCAAGGAAATACGAAGCTCTGAGAATGAAGCATCATTGATGCACTGTGAAGAGCTCCCATACCAGCGTCTGATTACAGTCTGGTGATGATTATAATACCGTTCCCAGCTGCGGGCTTCCTGATTTATTACCTGTCCAACGAGCAGAAAGACGGTTTCCGCAGGAATCCCAGCGACCCGGCCTACGCTCGTACGTCAACTCTTACCGTTCTCTTGCACCGTATATACAGTAAGAGCTTCATAAACACAGCAGTGAGGTGTAGATGAGGTCAGTGCTGATGCTCTCAGTGTCTCTCGAAGGTCTGAAGACGATCCGAAGCCCGGCGGGAGTCAGTCTGCTGGTGTCGGGATGGTTCGGATGGGTTCGACATCCCAATTACTTTGGAGACGTCCTGATGATGTTTGCCTGGTGTCTGCCGTGCGGTGTGTTTTGATACCAGACATTGCTTTAACATGAAAATGGTACTTTAAAAACATCTCTGGTTTGTTAGGAGAGGACAATATCTGTCTGAGATGCAAGTATCAGAAATCTAAGGGAGAAAAATCATATAAGTATCGAGAAAATCACCTACAAATGATGTTCTTAGCAATGCATATTACTAATCAGAAATGAAGAGAAATGCATGATTTTGACCCATATTGTTATCTATTGCTACGAATATACCTGTGCTCTTATGACTGCAGGGTCAAGGGTCACTTTTTCAGTAGTTTGGATGACACCTGGTGGCTGGTTGTGGTATAACACCCTAAATTATAAATTTATAATTATTTTATTTAAACACTGGGCTTTAATTTTATAGCAATTTTAGTGTTATGAGAACTAATATGCAGTGCATTTTGTGATACTTCTAAATTTTGCAATGCAATACTCCTACAATACTCTGCTAGTCTTCTTCAGACAGAAGCCCAGCCTTAGATCTGTGTTCCTTAATGATAACCCTTGTTTCAGAGAGGGCAGGGATGATCCTGGTGTGTGTCTGATGCAGGGTTCTCCAGTGTGGTGCCGTATCTGCCGGCTCTGCAGTGCTTTCACTTACTGAGACAACGAGCCAACGAGATCGAAGAGTCCTGTCTGAAGAAGCACGGAGATGCCTGGAGAGAATACTGCCGGCGCGTGCCGTACAAACTCCTGCCTTACGTCTACTGAGCATCTCTCACACACGTCACACAGACCTCATCGTGCTGATATGACCTCGAACATCCAGACACACAGCTACAAGCAGTTCAGCTCATTAACAAACCACATCCATAAGGGTAGAAATGAATGCATTCTTTTGTTCTTGAATTGGTAAATAATATCAAACAGTGTCCCTAACTGATGCGCAATCCAGTAATTTAATATATAGTCGATATGTGTTTAAGGAAGCTATGTTCATCTATGGTCATTCCTGTGTTAAGTCTTGATTGATGAGAGCTCCGTGTAGGAGCTAATAAACAAGTTCTCATAAAACATATCAAAGTCTCGGTCTCCATAACAAACTACAAACAGTTAACATAAATGTTATCATTCCCCCCCCAAAAAAAGTTACAATTGTAAGATAGAAACCCAAAATTCCAAAGAAAATAAAGTGGGTACAAATCTGAATCAACCATAAAGATGTATTACAAACAAATATGAAGTAGTTTTAACTAAAACAAATTATTTTCCACATTAAACAAATATTTATTCACAGCAGAAGCCACGTGTGTTTTCTTTGCTGACTTACAGCAATATTTTAAGACCAATTCATTCAAGGTTTTCAAAATAATTGAAATATATATATATATATATATATATTGTGATTTGTTTTAAATATACTTTACCATTTTTGTTCCACTTTTTTCTCCTTTGCTTTAACTGCTACTTTCTATGTTTATAAATTATTCTTTAATAAATAAATGAAATATAGACTTTGAGCTCCTTATTTCTGAAAAATTTTTCAGTGTAAAATCTCAATATTACCCATAAACACTAATCTAGAATTATTATATATATTACATTCATATTATATAATTATATAATATAATATATAATAGTAAAGTATTCTTGCACATTCATATAAATTATTACCTAACTAAATTTATAACCCAACATTTATAGTTAGTAACATAATTACATTTCACATTAAGGTAATATCAGACTACTTTTTGATTTCTGGCTTGTGTTTACAACATTAGTAATATAAACAAATGACTTTACCCAATACTGACCCAAGTTTTTATTACAACTATAGGGTATATATATACAACAGACTACAGTTTAGTCTAGTAAAGTGTACTACAGTATATCAGTTCACTATAGTTAATACTACAGGTATTAAAGATGTTCTCGCTTGCTTCTGTAATACACAAAAATATCAAATTAATAAATATTTTATTATTAACCTATTACTTCTTGCAGAATTTCATATTCACAGCAAATTCCTTTCATATTTATTGATTTTATTCAATGCCTTCAACAGTATTTCCAAACTATTTCATCTTACAACAATCTTTTGAAACAAAATAAATATATTTAACAATTTTCATTTGTTTTGTATAATTAATTTATTGTTAAATACGTATATAAATGATGCTTTGCGTGCAATGTCACCATTTTGTATTTAATGTTAATATTTTGTGAACTTTTATTTTGGGTTTAATAATAATAAAAAAAAAAAAAAGGTAATAAAGCGCGAGGCCGCGGTGGATGATGGGAGATTATCAGCCATTTCGCCTCAAACTCTCTTCAAGCAGCGAAAAAGCGCCGCAGCGGAATAAAACCCCCAGAAACCCGCGACAGGTGAGTCCACCCCGGCACACGCTTCACCCGGGCCCGGTTGCCGGTAACGGGACTCGGTCGCTTTAAGGTCAGTTATGAATAAGTGAGCTGAATCTGCTGTTAAAGCGTCTTAGAAAAGACACAGAAAGAACAGACAAGCGCGTCTGTTTCGCTTTTCTTCGATGAAATAAACTCATTCCTTCGTTTTCGCTTGCTGTACTTCCTCAGGTAGTTGCTTACAGTGTGCGCTACCGCTGCACGTCGTTAAATGCGATCGTTATCGCTGTAATACGTTAGAAATCGTGTCGTTTACTCTTCACGCTGTAAACTGCTTTTATCTCTTCTCGCAAATTTCCAGCAGCCATTATGTCATCAGCCCAGAGGGGCGGGGCTTCATTGACACGCTGAGGGCTGATAGGCGCGATGTGTCTGAAGCCACGCCCTCGCCCGTCTGTAAATAGCGTTTATAGGCGGAGAAGGTGTTGATTGACTGGTGTCACATGTAAACATAATTCATTATTTTAGCTAAGCTGTAGATCTTGTGAATGAGAGCAGCAGCTATAGCTTTTTTAGAAATGCAATCATTTTACCCCATACTTATACTGTACTGTAGCTGATGTAAAGAATGTTTATTTTATCATTATTACTATTAACAAACCATTTTTTAAATCATTATATTGCATTTTAGTTGTATACATTTACCCACAGTTCAGAAATAAAACTGCAATACTGAATCGAGCTCATCTGATTTACTAGTCAAATAGCATAATCTACCCTCAATTGTATGTTTATGATGTTTGCAACATGTTTGCACTTTTATCATTCAACAAAATACACTTCATTCATTTTAATAAGGAATTAAAATAAATATAATTCATATTTGATTAGGAATATGCATTGCTAAGAACTTTATTTGAACAACTTTTAAGTTGATTTTCTTAATATTTAGATTTTTTTTCTCCCTCAGTTTCCAGATTTTCTAATAGTTGTGTCTCAGACAGATATTGTCCTCTCCTAACAAACCAGACCTTAGTGGAGAGATTATTTATCCAGCTTTTGGTTTCACAAAATGTACCCTTATGACTTATTTTGTGCTCCAGGGTCACAGATCAGTGTGTAATTCTATGTGTGTGTTGTAGGTGATCGTGTGTGAGAATGGCCCGTACGAAGCAGACCGCTCGTAAGTCGACTGGAGGAAAAGCTCCTCGTAAGCAGCTGGCGACTAAAGCGGCTCGTAAGAGTGCGCCCTCTACTGGAGGAGTGAAGAAGCCCCATCGCTACAGGTACGAGAGCCGCCGAGAGTCCTGTTTGTTCCCGAGCCTCGCTGACGCTCTGTGTGTGTCTGTAGGCCTGGGACCGTGGCTCTGCGTGAGATCCGCCGCTACCAGAAATCCACCGAGCTGCTGATCCGCAAGCTTCCCTTCCAGCGTCTGGTGCGTGAGATCGCCCAGGACTTCAAGACCGATCTGCGCTTCCAGAGCGCCGCCATCGGAGCCCTGCAGGTCAGCCCTAGCCCTGAAACTGACCACAGAGACAGTCGAAACCCTGCAATAATATTACAGTCAAAGCAGCTGTTTTCTCTGAATCTGTGTTAAAGTGTATTTCTGTGATGTTCAGCTGAGTTTTCAGCATCATTACTCCAGTCTTCAGCGTCACATGATCCGTTCAGAAATCATGATTTTTTTTTCTCACTGATCTGTGGATCAAATAACCGTAATATGCTCTGAACTGTGAGATCTGTGATCTGTTGTGTCACTAATAATATTTCAGTGCTGCTAGACTCTTCTCTGGTCATGTGACTCACGTCTGTGTGTGTGTGTGTTGCAGGAGGCCAGCGAGGCGTATCTGGTGGGTCTGTTTGAAGACACTAACCTGTGTGCCATCCACGCCAAGAGAGTCACCATCATGCCCAAAGACATCCAGCTGGCCCGCCGCATCCGCGGAGAACGAGCCTGAGCTCTCGCTCTCTGTATATCTGTCTGTCTGTTCCGTGTTTGTGCTGGTTTTGGCTTGTGACGTGTCTTTGTGTGTTTTCAAGCCCTCAGGTGAATAATTAAGGCACTAATCCACACTTCTGTGCCTAAACTCAAATCTGAGAGGACAGAAGACTGCCGAGGACTGATTGTGGGTGCTAAACTCCTCACTGGAAGAGTCAGAATCATTGTGAAACACTCTTTTCTTCAACTGTGTTTCGTATTTGTATTGTTTGAGTGCTTTGTAATCGTTTCCTTTATTTTTCCTGAGATGCACAGATTGGCAGACGGGTCTGCGTTTGATTTCAGTGATGCATTCTGGGATTGTCTTTTTTTAATTTTTTTATCTTACGTTTTTGATGAGCATATGTAGCAACAGACGAGACTGTATTTTATACCATTTGATAGATTCTTCACGAGATGTTTAGGTATACACTCACTCAGGTTTTTTCTACACCGTTTCATGTTTTATCACCGGGTGATTGCGTTTGTTTTGTATGTGTTATAAGTCTAAAAAGCGAATCTTTGTACTACACAAATTGGACAATAAATTGGTGTTGAACTGTTATTGATTCTGTTTTATGGAAATATTTCACAAAAATGTTATAATAGGCTAAAGTGTTTTCTCCACTCATACACAACTCTGCACTGTCACCCATCCAGATTCTGATTTAAGTGTGATAAATATCTGTAATCGAGCTTAACGTGGCTGTAACTGGCAGTGATCGATGTAGATCGTAGTAAAACTGTGGATTTCAATAAAGCAGGGGGCCAGAAGGAAAGTTTCGAGTGTGTTAATAATAAAGCTAAACACAAAATTGTCTAAAGTAAATAAAGATGCTTAAAATACAGAAATATAAAAGTGACTTTAAACAAAAGTAAATAAATGCCACAAATAAAAAATATTTACATTACAATAAATAACTGTTAATTCGATTACAACAAATAAAAAATGTTTACCATAATTAAATGTGATTTCAATAAAAGTGGATACAACTATTTAATAATACAAGTGATTCAAATTTAAATACACAAATAGATTTATACATTTATCTTATAAAACTAAGCAAAATTTTATTAAATTAAAACTGAAGACAAAATAATGAAATATTTAAATAAAATAAGATTAAAATAAATGAAATCTATTTAACTAAAATTACATTAAATTAATAAAATGGATTAAAATAAATAAACGAATAAATATATAATAATAAAATGACTAAATCTAACAATACCAGTGCTATGGTGAGTGAAAGAAAACAAGTATAGAGGCTAAATATTTTCCAAACATGTAACACGTATTTATTTATTTAGTTTATTGAATAATCGATCATATTTACGGGTCTGAGGAATCTAAACGCTTGGAAACTCCTGCTGTAGTAACTCCGCTTGTAAACACGAAGGGAACATGGTAAAGTACCATAATATTACCATCTCTGTGCCACGGTGACATCTCCACACAGTCAGGAAATCAGTGTGAAGGTCGCCGACACGGCCAGCGCTGAAAATGCTGTTACTACGCGTGATTTTAACAGATAAACATGATTTTTCGAACTTGAAGAATCGCGTTGTGGCTGCTTGCCGCGCGGTGCATTGTGGGAGCCGCTGATTGGCGCATTTCCGCTCCCATTGTGCGCGAGAGACGGTAAATAACACTGAAGCTCAACTCAAAACACTCTTAAAACACATCTTTCAGTAAGGTAAGGCCGTTAAGGCAGAGAAAATGTAAATGTGAGTTATTTAATTGTTATTTTAAGCCGAAAGTGTCGTGTTTTGTGTAAATTCGCGTCGGTTTGAACGGGTTTGTTTATATCAGAGAAATCTTCAGGCGCTGCAGTTGCGTGACCTGCGAAATCCATCTAAAACAAACTGATATTTCAAAAACGCCGAAAAATACCATAAACACCTCCATTCCTCCTTTAATCGCCCGAAATCGCATCCCTAGAGTGTTTTCTTTGTCGTCCGAGTGTAACTGGTGGGAAGAGTGGAGTGATTCGCGGTGAAATTGTCGAAGTTTTATCGTTAGTTCTTCTCTTTTCTCGCTCAGTTTCTGTGCGAGTCAAACAGGCGCCATGATGTTCACAGCTGAGGGGCGGGGCTTATGCCGACCGTCTGATTTGTTTCCTGCGCTCCGATTGGCCGGCTCATGAATATTATTATAAAGAGGCTGGTTTTAAGAGATGATTGGCATGTTTAACCTCCTCTTGTTTTCAAGTTCAAATCCAACCCTAAAGCGTCTTAAATGTTATTGTCAAATGATTTTGCCGGGAAAACTTTGTCCATCTACCAAGAACTGTATTTTATGACCGTTCAGTACGACATGATTATATTACTAGATATTTTTTGAAGCAGGGGCTTTCAAACAGGTCTGTTAAAAAACGTAAGAGGGAAATGTGTTATATTAAAAAAAAGATAAAACTAACTATACAAATAAATTAATATTAATAATATAACAATTTACTAAAACAATTATAATAATAATATATCTAATTAAATTATTAAAATAGGTTAATTATTTAAATTGCCTTTTTAAAATGTTAATTTCATTTGTTCTAATAAACTGTTACATTTTATTTATTTTAATCAATTGATTTGTGTTTGATTTATACAATTTATGTATAATAATTTTATTTACACATGTTTTATTGTTAGCTATTTATATCATTATATTTATATATATTAGTTACCTACTTGGTTTCAAATAATGAATACATTGAACTGAATTACAATAGTGAGTAGAAAAATGCAGTAATGCTATACAAAATATCAAAGTTTTATAGATTATAAACAGCACTGTATTTTTCACTGTATTATTATTTAATAAATGAAAATGTATAGCTGTATTGTAAATTTTATTATGGGGTCTGACTAAAAGAGTTCAGTGTGAGTATGAAGTGCAGTATTTTCTGAGTGTGTGTGTGTTGTAGGTGATCGTGTGTGAGAATGGCCCGTACGAAGCAGACCGCTCGTAAGTCGACTGGAGGAAAAGCTCCTCGTAAGCAGCTGGCGACTAAAGCGGCTCGTAAGAGTGCGCCCTCTACTGGAGGAGTGAAGAAGCCCCATCGCTACAGGTACGAGAGCCGCCGAGAGTCCTGTTTGTTCCCGAGCCTCGCTGACGCTCTGTGTGTGTCTGTAGGCCTGGGACCGTGGCTCTGCGTGAGATCCGCCGCTACCAGAAATCCACCGAGCTGCTGATCCGCAAGCTTCCCTTCCAGCGTCTGGTGCGTGAGATCGCCCAGGACTTCAAGACCGATCTGCGCTTCCAGAGCGCCGCCATCGGAGCCCTGCAGGTCAGCCCTAGCCCTGAAACTGACCACAGAGACAGTCGAAACCCTGCAATAATATTACAGTCAAAGCAGCTGTTTTCTCTGAATCTGTGTTAAAGTGTATTTCTGTGATGTTCAGCTGAGTTTTCAGCATCATTACTCCAGTCTTCAGCGTCACATGATCCGTTCAGAAATCATGATTTTTTTTTCTCACTGATCTGTGGATCAAATAACCGTAATATGCTCTGAACTGTGAGATCTGTGATCTGTTGTGTCACTAATAATATTTCAGTGCTGCTAGACTCTTCTCTGGTCATGTGACTCACGTCTGTGTGTGTGTGTGTTGCAGGAGGCCAGCGAGGCGTATCTGGTGGGTCTGTTTGAAGACACTAACCTGTGTGCCATCCACGCCAAGAGAGTCACCATCATGCCCAAAGACATCCAGCTGGCCCGCCGCATCCGCGGAGAACGAGCCTGAGCTCTCGCTCTCTCTCTGTCTCTCTCTCTTGCTGTTTGTTGGTAGTTTTAGAGTTCAGTCCTGGTGGGGTGGGTGGTGTCTCTTTGTTATTTGGCTAAAGACTTTTAGGGTACTTCCTGTTTGCATGTACCAGCCCGTGAACGACCAGCCTCTCACACACACACAATACATCAGTCACGAGTGAAGGTTGAATAAGGCGGTCAGGGCTGATGTCTGCATTCAGGGCTTTGTGTGTCTCATGCAGGGTGCTAAAACAGCTCTGACCTGTCCCAGAATTCCCTGCACCATCCATCACAAGTGTGTGTGTGTGTGAGAGTCTGTCGATCAGCACGGGGTTTGTATACAAGCATCTCTCCAACAAATGTTTATTATTGCAATATTAAGAATTACTTTTAATAATTATTGATGTCTGTTTCTTTTTTTTATGCATTCATATAAGCTTGTTTCATAGATCTAGAGCATATTTTTGAAGGCGGAGATTCTTCTAAAGACATTTTTACATCACAAATCATGTTTATTTTCTAAAGGACGAGTTTGGGCTCAGACTCAGGCATGTGAAGGGATGTT
Organism: Enteromius treurensis; assembly: GCA_032275025.1. NCBI lineage: Eukaryota > Metazoa > Chordata > Actinopteri > Cypriniformes > Cyprinidae > Enteromius > Enteromius treurensis. The sequence goes on from JAUCMU010000034.1 coordinate 388,737, forward strand.
CAGCATTACTCTAATTGGCTTCAGCGTGGAGAATAACGTGTTTATCTGCATTAACGACTCGCTCATTTAGGCTCTTGATAGGAGAATCTGGGCGGACTGAATTTAATTTGAAATAAAGAAATATATACAGGCTTGATACTGTTTTTGAGTTTCACCACGAGAATTTTCTCATCCCGTCAGATCACGCGACTCCTCAGGCAGACATGGAAACATTATTATTTAATCCTGTTTGATTTGTGGGTGTTTTTGTCTCCTTTATTCAGAGTTTGACTACAGAACATTCAGGTGTTTAAATAAACTGATCTTTGTCATTTGAAATTTCTCCTAATTGCGTAATAAATGGATGTCACACTTTTGTGGGTTGTCATTTATTGTGATGTTAAAATAAATCGCATTAAACTTTTGTTGCAGGAACTTATGTTGTATTTATTGCTTTTATTAAATTGTAAGAACTTAATGTAGAGTGTTTCTTGTATGAAAGATGCTATACAAAAGAAGTATGTGTATGTGTGTAGAATAGATATACATTTATTTGACATAACTGCACATCGTGTTAGATTATCAGACTAGTACAGATAAGGAATGGTCCTAACTAACCAAATTTCAACAAAAATACAAATGTATTTAAATATATATATATATATACAATTAAAAATTCGAGTAAGGTAATTTAATTATCTGAGCATCTATTTGCACAAATTACCACATTATGTATAATGAATAAAGCGCAATGTTTTGCTAATGTTCCAGTTATAAAAACGTTATTTCTGAATGGTCGCCAAACGTTTAAAACGTCGAGGGTTTTAATGGATTAAAAACGATTTTCCTGGTTATGTTAATGTGAATTGCATTCAGTTTTTATAATTCATTACTTTCAAACGTTCTGAAGTAAAATGTAAACAATGTCAGACAAACATCGAAACAGAAAACGTTTTCAGAACATTATTATTAAAGACCAGCAGATATTTCTTAATAAACACTGTAATAATATTTTTGTTTAGCGCGCGTGTGATGTAATGACTCCGCCCACACGCGCGGTGGCGCGCCAGAATCACCTCACCGGCGCGCCCGTGACGTCACGTCCTCTGCCGATTCCATGCGCTGCGGTTCCGCTCGTGAAGATCCGAGTGTTTGGAAATAAACGCGAATATAAACACTTACCATTAAAAGAATAATAAACACACACTCGGAATCATGGCGACGACCTTCGAGCAGATGAGAGCGAACGTCGGCAAACTCCTGCGAGGCATCGACAGGTGAAGATTATCCCTCATAACTCATAAACATCATAATCAAACACACGAATCATCCTCACGAGAAAGAATTGAATCTTTCAGAGAAGGGCTTGTGTGTCATGTTTTATTTGTATATAATAATGCGAATACTTCTAGTCACTGTATTTCTACTTTTTCTTTTCTCTAAATTGTGTGTTTTTTCCTCAGAATTTCCTTTTTCTCAATTGAAAAAAAAAAAATCAGAACAGTTTTGTTTCTCAGAATTGCTTGTTTTTATTTTTTTATAATTCTGACTTTTGAATCAAAATTGTGCGTTTTTCTTGCAATTCTGACTTTTAAAGAAATGTTTATCTGGCACTCCTGCATTTATATATCATAATAATCCGGAGTGTTTGCTGCAGAATAGTTTCATTATCCCGATCAATGTCGGTGTGGCAGAGCTGATGTGAGCAGCTGGTAATGACTGATTGATGATTACAGGTATAACCCAGAGAACCTGTCCACGCTGGAGCGGTACGTGGACACACAGGCCAGAGAGAACGCCTACGACCTGGAGGCTAACCTGGCCGTGCTCAAACTGTGAGTGCACACTATCTAGGGCTCGACGTCAGAGCCGTTCAGTCCCTCAGGAGTGTGCTCGGGTGCCAGGGGTGGAATCATATCCAAATATACACCATATGTATTGTGATATTTAAGAAAAGACTACCGCATAATAGGAAAAATGGAAAAAAATGGTATCTATCCGATGCACTCAAAATGCAGCCCATGTTTGTTAACGAAAGAAAACTCAAGTCAGCGAATTGACTCGTAGCTGAACTTGAAAGGAGACTCAGGACTCTTTATTTATTTGTGACTACACACCGTCTCAGTCTAAAAGACACTCTGGTGTTTGAAGAGGTCAGACAAATTAGAATCAGAAGTACAACGCAGTAATGGTCATATATTGTAAAACAGCTGTCCTGAGACACAGATCACGAGCTGATGCACTGATTGGTTGAAACACAAAACAGTCTTGATGAAGTGATGCAGTGTGCTTTCATGTCATCATGTGAGCAGTAATAGACAGTTTTGCTCTCATGACATCACGATGTTGATTATATTGTGAATGTCTGTCAGGTACCAGTTTAACCCGGCATACTTCCAGACCACGGTGACGGCTCAGATCCTGCTCAAAGCGCTCACAAACCTCCCGCACACAGACTTCACGCTCTGCAAGTGTATGATCGACCAGACCCACGTATCCTTACTGAGCCCTTCTGGAGCTGCTTTATCACCCTTCAGAGAGCACCCTCATCTATCATGATCAGTGTTGAAAACGTGTTTCCAGATGTTTCCTTGACTGCAGTGTCGCAGCAGGAGGAGCGTCCGATAAGACAGATCCTGTATCTGGGAAACCTGCTGGAGACCTGCCACTTCCAGAGCTTCTGGGTACACACACACACACACACACACCTACCCCTTACAGGAAACACAACACACACACACACACACACACACACACCTACCCCTTACAGGAAACACAACACACTTTTAGATTCTCAAATAAACACCATTCAGTAGGTTTTTTATATTAATATCCTCATAAATCACCTTGATGTTATAATACCTGTCGTACTCATGTTATTATACACAGTTGTGTCCTCATAAACCACAGAAACACACACACATATACAGTCTCTCTCTCACACACACACTCAGATTGTTAATGTTGTGTTTCTCAGGCCAGTCTGGAGGAGAACCGAGATCTCATTGATGGAATCACAGGGTTTGAGGAGTCCGTGCGGAAATGTGAGTAATTGTTGTTTTACTGATTTGAAATATTGCTGTAAGGTACAAGAGCAGTGTTTGAGTGTGTGTGTGTGTGTTCTCTGTCTCCAGTCATCTGTCATGTCGTGGGAATCACGTATCAGAACATCGAGTACAGGCTGCTGGCTGAGATGCTGGGAGATCCTTTAGGTAAGACGCACGCACTCTCACACACACTCACACTCTCACACACAGTCTCTCTCTGACACACACACACCCCTGATGATGTTGATGTCTCTGCAGACACACAGGTGAAGGTCTGGATGAATAAATACGGCTGGACGGAGAATGAAGAAGGACAGATATTCATTCATAACCAGGAGGAGAGCGTCAAGCCCAAGAACATCGTGGAGAAGATCGACTTTGAGAGTAAGTTCTTCTCACCTTCCTTCAGAGTTCAGTGTTTGAAGTGTTTCTCATGATGTTCTCTGGTCTTCACAGGTGTGTCCAGCATCATGGCCACGTCACAGTGAACACACACACACACACTTGAATTTTACAATAAACTAATTTCAATGAAGACATTTGGAGTCGTTTTTTTATTATAATCACACAGTTCTGCAGCTTGATGTCAGATTTGTTTTATTGTTTTTTCTTTATTAATGTAGACGTTTATAAGTTGTTTTCTATATCAATGTGACTCTAATTTGTCCATTTAGTGTTGCTCTTCAGATATTATGATATTAAGATATTATGTGACCATTTGTTGTTGTTTTTTTAGCAAAGTGAAAATGTATAAAAGCTTTTTATTGTTTTTGACCGTACAGTCTGTATCCTGCATTTGTGACTCATCCCTGAGAGTTGTGAGGAAAACAGTCTGAACTGTTGATCTACATGAATCCAGATTTGACATGTTTTCATCCAGACCTAATGTGCTTCGTTAATCCAATTAGATCTTGAAAATATGCATTCATAAATTATAATATCTGTGTCTGGAGCTCAGCAGCGGTCTTCAGCAGCACAGGTGTGTCAGTATGAGTCACAATTATACATTTCTGTTTTATACCAAAAAGCGTTATCATGGTCCAAGAAGATATTTGGTAAGTGTCCAACAGTAAATATATCAAGACTTCATTTTATATTAATTTATAATAGTAGTAGACACGAACACTAATAAAAATAAGTAAATAAATAAAAACAAGAAAGCGTTGAGTCGAATCCTGCAGTACGAAACTGAATTTGTGCAATAATATGTTGATTGTAGCAACAATGTGTGTGTGTGTATATATATATATATATATAGAAGTCTCTCATTGTTTTACAGCATTTAAAAATTATTTTAGAATTTTATTTCAATCCGTGAGTACTCTCTAAACTTCTGTCAACATGCTTAGTTTGGCCCCCTACCAGTGAAATCTTGTATAAGATATATCTTAAAAATTATTTTAGCAGACTATGATTTTAACGTTTTACATTGTTTTATTTAGTGTGTGCTGCTTTGATTTGTTGTTAATGTTTTTAGCAATGGAAAGATGACAAAGTCTGTTATTTGAAGATTTAATACAGTGATTTAAAAAAAAGAAAGAAAGTCCTGCAGTACGTCTTCCGATGACGTCATCGCGCGCTCTGCGCCGGCGCACGCGCAGTGGAGCCGGAGCGCTGTCCAGGGTGCTGAAGCACGAGTGTCAATCATCTCTGAACACCGTCTTCTCCAGCTGGAGACTTGGAAGATGTTCTGTGAATAAATCCATAAACAGACGCAGCAGAAAAAGTGATGTTTGAGGTGTGATCGAGGGATAATCACCATGCGTGTCTGACACATGATCGCAGGTCAGTTTATTGCGATTTTTTACATGACACTGAATACGGGATGATATTTTTGGTTGAATTAATATCAAACACTGATTTCACTTTTATTTTAGGACTAGTTAATGGTTTATGTGTTCCTCCCAAGGTTTACTGGTGAAAATGTGTCTCAGTAATGGATGTGAATGAGTGTCGTCAAACTGAGAGTCTGATAGAAACATCAGAATAATCCACAGCACTCCAGTCCATCTGGAGAAGACAAAAGATCAAACTAATCCAGCATTAAGATGATTTTAACTCAAATATGAGTCCATAATCTATAATAACTCAGCCTTATCTTATTGATTATAAACTAATATTTTAGTTCAAACATCTTAACGCTGGATTAGTTGGATCTTCGGTCTTCTCCAGATGTTAACTGAAGGACTGGAGTGCTGTGGATTATTCGGATGTTTCTATCGGACTCTCCTTCTGACGGCACACATTCACTGCAGAGCATCCGTAGCTGCTTTGACTCGGTGTTGTGTGTTGTGCAGCTGATGGAGGTGTCTCTGTGTAACGGCGTATCGGAGCAGCGGTCAGTGTTCCTGGTGTCCGAGTCTCACGGTCAGCAGGTGCTCGGTGTTCTTCAGGCCTACAGAGAGAGAGGAGTTCTGTTCGACTTCAGCGTCCGTGTTCAGGAGGAGACCCTGCCGTGTCATCGCTGTGTTCTCGCCGCATGCAGCGACTTCTTCAGGTCAGTACAGCTCTTCAACAACAAACACCTCCGGAGTCTTCCTGCACTAATGCAAATAAAATACATTACGTTTCAAGGTTCAAGGTATCTGTGTTCAAGTGCATTTCTGAGATGTTCAGCATCATTCCTCCAGTCTTCAGTGTCACATGATCTTCAGAAATCATTATCATATACTGATTTACTGCTCAACACACACTTCTGATTATTATAATGTTGAACACAGCTGTGCTGCTCAATATTTTTGTGGAAACTGTGATGCACTTTATTTTTCAGAATTCACAGATGAACAGAAAGATCAAAAGAACAGTGTTTATTAAAAACACATAGTTTGGAATATAATTAATGTCTTTGCTTTCAACAGGGCGATGTTTGAGCTGGACATGCGGGAGCGAGACGACGGCTCAGTGACCCTCAGTGACCTCTCACCTCAGGCCATACACACGTTCCTGGATTTTGCGTATTCTGGTCAAATAGAAATCAGAGAAGACAACGTGGACATGCTGTTTCAGCTGGCATCTTTCCTGCAGGTAACGACTCGCCACTTTATTATTATTATTATTATTAGATTTGTTATGTTTATTGCACTGAACACAAAGGGCCATTTCACATCAGATGTTTTAGTGATGACAAAACAGAAAAACAAGTAAAAAAGGTTTTTTTTAATAATTTCTTTTGACTCTAATGTAGTTTTTTATATACATTTTAAATGAATACTGTTTTTGTGTTTGGCATTTTTATTTAAATATTTATTTATTTAATTGTTTTACTTTTTAATTTTTTGTAGTTTTATTAGTTTTTTTTTATATAGTTTTCTTTTTTTAGTTTTGCTTTTAGTTCTGTTAATACATAAACTAAAATTAAACAAAACTAAAGGAAAAAGAGAAATGATAGCAATGTTTTTTTTATTACGTCTACCAGATTATATAATATTATATATGTTTTTTTCAAATAGTTTTAAATTGTAGTTTTAGTTATCTATAATAACACAGGTGTCAGGTGAATATATAAATCTAGTTTACTTTTTACGTTTGTTCTTTTCCCCATGTTTTTATTAATATTGTAATTTAGACATTTTTAGATTTGTGTTTATGGAGCTTTAGGGATTAAAGTATGCTGAGTCTGCCTTATTAAATCAATATAAATGATGTTTATTAATGTTCCTTTTAAAAAAATAAATGAATACAATAAAAGAAGAGGAACGATCTAATGGACCCTTCTCACAATGACGCATTTCAACCATCATCAGCATCATAAACCCTTAAAAATGTTACATTTTTATTTAATTTTTTTTAATGTATGCACATTAATATCAGTATACTTTTTAATATCTGTATCAAATTACAAAAAGCTCATGCAGCATCTGTGGGAGGGACAGTAGATTCGACATGGTTCTCTCTTCTGCAATTATCAGTCTATCTCTATTTTTTTTCTTGCGGTTAAAAGGTCATGAGTTTTTCTTTTGCTTTTCAAGCAATAAATATATTTTTTAAGTCTCAGAAGTTTTCCCAGCTATGATGACTTCCGCTGCTGAGAAATGCAGAAATGTGAAAAAGGTCAAAGACGTAAATGTAACAGCTTTATGATATCTTCTGTCTTTCCTTCACTCAGGTGGACTTCCTCTCTCGCGCTTGCAGTGACTTCCTGGTCCAAACGCTGGATCTCTCCAACTGCCTGCAGCTGTTAGCGCTCGCCGAGTCGTACGGCTCCTCGAGTCTTCTGCGTCGCGCAACCGACTTCGTTACGCAGAACTTCCACGCGCTTTCCTTCGCACCGGACTTCCTGGAGATGCCGGCGCTCGTCTTGGAGCGCTGCCTGTCTTCGGACGCACTTGACGTCCCGGATGAAGAAAGCACCCTGCATGCGCTGCTCCGCTGGACACGACACGAGCCGCATTCGCGCGAAATCCTTCTACCAAAGCTTCTCCTGCAAGTCCGTCTGCACCATCTGCTCCCGTCTGCGCTGGAGGAGGCCAAGCGGCAACTGAGCGCACAGGGAAGCTGCGTTAGCGCAATTAATCAAGCGCTCGTAGACGTTCATCGCTTCAGCGGCTTGTTTTGTGATGCCCGTCCTTCTACGACATCCAGCTACATTTTCGTGCACAAAACTGAGGATAGCGGAGAGATTCGGCATGCGTTCTGCTACAACATTGGTGCAGATCTCTGGATGGAGCTTCCAAACGACGCCGCGCAGATTTTAGACCGGCCCGGATCATCGCTCACCAGTTTGGGAGAAAAGCTCTTCATCATTGGCGGCTGCCTCGGCGAATGTCATCGCACTATTCGCCTACACATCGCCACGCAGCAGCACGACGCGACAGACGAGGTCTGGTGCTACTGTCCGGTCACACGCAGCTACACACCAGCTCTGCGCATGCGCAACACGCGGACGATGCATGCATCCGTCGTTGCTCAAAATCGCATTTACGCAATTGGCGGGAAAACGCATGCTGCTTGTAGCGTTCTAGACGTTGAATACTTTGATCCTTTAAGCGACGTTTGGACATCCGTCAGCCCTCTTCCCAAAGGAATCTACTTTCCAGAAGCGAGTGCATGTGGAAGCATCATTTACACGCTCGGATCCGAAGTGGAGATTACCGAAGCTTTCAATCCTTCGCTCGACTGTTTCCTCCGCTATGATGCTGTCGCGGATCAGTGGTGCCAACTAGTGGCGGAGTTCGGACAGTTCTTCCACGCCACGCTCGTCAAATCCGTGTCCATCAATGACACGCTGTATCTCTGCGATCTTTCTACGTATAAAGTCTACAGCTTCTGTCCAGATAGTTGCGTTTGGAAGGGCGAAGGTTCGTTCGAGTGCGCCGGGTTTAACGCGGGTGCCATCGGCGTGCAGGAGAAGATCTACATTCTTGGTGGCGATTATTCGCCCGATGAGATCACGGACGAGGTGCAGGTGTACGACAGCATTCGGTCCGAATGGAAGGAGGTTTCTCCGATGCCGCGAGCGCTGACGGAGTTTCACTGTCAGGTGCTGAGCTTCAACCGCTACCGAGATCCATGGACGAGAGAAACTGAGGAAACGCCCTGAACTAAAGATCCGGGGCCTCATTTATAAGATGTTGCGCAGAAACCATTGTGAATTTGATCTTACAAGTCATCTCTTAAATATATGTGCGTGTGATACGCATGCACAGATAATGCATGTACGCATCTTTTTCAGATGTCAAAAACTATATCACAAATGATCGCGCAAATGAATGTTCATTACAAATTTGAGGTTTAGCGTTGATTTAAGTGTACACACACTCTGAGGCCCCTGGATTCCTGCAGGAACCGACCAACTCAATCGAGGCCATGATGCACTAATTTGTTTCCTCGTTTTGAAAACAAGGCACTGAAAAGTACATTTTAAGGAATAGTTTACACAAAAATGAGAATGCACTCGTTTTCAGATCATCCCGAAGTCTATGGCTTGAGCACTTTACAAAATTTGCACAAAAATCTAGTAATCTATAGATGAAGTACATCATTAGAGAGCATTTAATGTAGTTAACTTCAGACGTTGTGATCTTGTTGCAGAATTTTTTGTTTGAATTTAACTAATTCTATTACTGCATCTTGATGTAATTTTGCTATATGTACAGTATATAGAGATGCATGCCATAGCGCAAAAACACAGTATAGCATTGCCAAAGAGTTCTTTATTTAAACAGATAAAACAATGTCTTCACCTAACACCTCACTGGTACTCTGCTGGCAGTTTATTTGAGTGCTTTTCCAAATTGATCACATTAAACATTCAGAGTATGAAAGCATTTAACACACGACAATAATCCATACAGACAAACTGTGCTGCTTTTGAAGACATCACAAAATGATCCATCCTGATCCAGATCTTCCATCCGTCTGCAGTAACATCATCATCATCTGGGGCTGGAGCTCATCTTCACAGCTGAGGACGATGATGAAGATGATGAGGAGGAGGAGGAATGAGCTCTGGGCTCCTCATGCATCCTGATACTGTTTGACCAGTAACCACATGAGCAGGACTGTGATCAACACAATCATGAAGTTCAGGAACAGCTCTTGGGTGGATCGGTCCATCTGAGCCGTTCAGAGCAGAAACACGACTGCTGGAGACGAGTGGAGATCTGGATCGGAGACAGAGAGAGATGTGGAAAATAGACAAGTATTCCGGTCGTTAAGAAATTAAGCCAGCAGTCTGTCCATCTGTCTATTCATCTGTCCAAGTTTCACCCCCTGTTTGGCTTTGAATTTCCAACACAAATCTATCATCAGTATAACTGCTGCGACACACACACACACACACACACACACATATCACATATCACAGACTATTGTTTCTACATTAAATCAATTCTAATGATTATAGACAAGAAAACATAACATTGTTTAGATTTTTAAAGGTACAGATGTTTAGGTTTGGCACAATTTCTTAATGTTTTTAATTGTCTTCTGCTCACCAAGGCTGTTAATTTGATCAAAAATACTCTTAAAAATAGCTAAATATTATTATAATTTAAATCCTCTGTTTTCTGTGTGAATCTGTGTTAAAGTGTAATTTATTTCTGTGATATTCAGCATCATTACTCCAGTCTTCAGTGTCACATGATCTTCAGAAATCATTTCTGATTATTGCTGCACTATATTTTTATGGAAACTGTGATGCATTTTATATTTCAGCATTCGAAGATTAATAGAAAGATCAAAAGAATAGCATTTTGTAGCATTATAAATGTATTTGTTGTTGCTTTTGATCAATTTAATGCAGTTTCTGTCAACCCCAAAGTGAAACAATCCCAAACATTTGAATACTAGTTAAAAGCTAAAAGTACAAGCGCACCGTCTTTCAACAGGAGCACAAACAGCGACGTGCAGCAAAACACAAAAGCACAGCAGAACCTGAGTTTGTATTCACTTTGAAAACATACTGCAAATCTGCAAACGCATCCAGAAATGGCTTTTAAATGAGACGAAAGGCGCAACGACAGAAGATCCTCCTCCTGCAGATGTGCTCGTCTGGATGCTTCTTACCTTCACGAGGTTGAGCTGGAGTCTGTTTCTGAAGAGATGTAAAGTCTCTGTGAGTCCCGCTGTCACATCCCTCAGCTCTTAAAGCAGCCTCGCCGGACCGGACCGGATTGGAGCAGCAGTGCTGAGGTCACAGTATTTAAGCGTCTGTGGGTTCTGGATCAGAGTTCAGCTGCTGCAGCTCTCCGAGGGATGAGCCTGAGCTGAGCTGTATTGTTAGAGGTTTACTGACTGACACCTCGGAGCCTCGATCAACACATGCTCTTAAAAATACAGCTGCTTAAAAGATTCTTCACAGCAATGCCATAGAAGAACCATTTTTGGTTCCACACAGAACCATTCAGTCAAAGGTTCTTTAAAGAACTATCTCTTTCTTACCTTACCGTAATAATCTGAAGAATTTTCTTTCACCACAAAGAAGCTTTTGTAAAACAAAAAAGTTATTAAGATGTTAAAGGTTCTTCTATAGTTGCAAACCCCCCTAAAACAGCTTGTGGGTTTATTTACAAATGTTTCCACAAAGAAAGAAGGCGGAGCTATTATTCTGTCTGTAGTGTTGCTGCAGGCGCCATGTTCTGGAGACGCTGTGTGTCGTTGTGAAAGTCAAACTACTTT
>JAUCMU010000034.1:442315-471388 GCA_032275025.1 Enteromius treurensis
ACTGTATGTGGTATTGTCCTACACTGACCCTACACCTAAACCTACCCCTTACAGGAAACACAACACACTTTTAGATTATCATCAAACACCATTCAGTATGTTTTTTAAGTCTTTTGAATTACGGGGACACTGAAAATATCCTAAATCACCTCACACACACACACACACACACACACACACACACACACACAGAGTGAGTGATTTGTCTGTCTCTCTCATGTTCAGAGTGGATCAGTGTGGATAAGGATGAGACGGGTGGACCGAAGGGCAGGACTCTTCCTCCTCGAGCTGGACACGACTATGTGAAGTGAGTCTCACACTCTTCTTCATCACCATCATCATCAGGAGTCTCATTCTGATGCGTTTGTTCCTGCAGACCGTCCAGCAGCAGAAAACTGGGCTCAGCTGACCTTGGCAAACTCTCTGAGGAGGGAGAGAAGAGCGCCACGGGACGACACACACACTCACACTCCTGCAGAGAGGAGAGCACACAGAGCAGGTGAACACACACACACACACACACACACACACACACACTCACACTCCTGCAGAGAGGAGAGCACACAGAGCAGGTGAATACACACACACACACACTGTTGTATTTCATGTAATGCACTGTTTATTTTATTTCAGGTATAAGTTAAACAACAATAAGAAATGTTGCCTTGGCAGCTAGCTGAAATAAAATATGTTTAAGTTTTATTTAATTTAAATAATTGTATTACATAATGCAAATTGTATTAAATGTATTTCCGGTAATGAATATGTTTTAGAATGTTTCTGATTAGCAGTACTAACTCTTGCTGTGATTGGTTCTGTCAGAGGTAAACAGGATCCGTTCGAGAGCGACGCCACAACGTGCAAAAACAGCTTCAATAACCCCGCCTACTACATTCTAGAAGGGGTTCCCAACCAATCCGCCGCTCTGGCCGACATTCTCCCGGGCTCCGCCCTCCCTCCGCTAGCCAATAAAATGGCTCCTCCTGCAGGCGGCGTGGGAAAGAACAAGCCTCCCAGTGGAAGTTCTGCGCCGGGCCGCAGGCAGACGTCTGGACGCCCGGTTCGGCCCATTAGTGAGGAAGGGTCCTCAGAGGATGATGGGAACATCGGGTCTCTGAACCGCCCCCCGCCTGATTTCCCTCCTCCTCCGCTGCCCAAAGGAGCTCTGGAGACGGTGGAGAACTCGTTCGGAAAACCACAAAAACTCACCGACGTCAAGATCCCGCCCCCATCTGCAGTTCCGTCCAATCCACTGTCGTCGCCTGGCTTCATACCGCCTTCTGGGGGAGGAGGTGTGGCCTTCTGCCTGGATGCCCCACCCACAGTAAACCTGAGCTCTGCCCCTTTCCGTCGAGGAGGCGGGGCTTCAGGGCTGGACGACCAGTCATGTTCGGTGCTGCAGATGGCCAAGACTCTAAGTGAAGTGGAGTATCCTTCGGGTAGAGTCTTGAAGACCAGCGCTCCTCACCTCAGAGGCCTGACCTTCCCTCCACGCTCCATCCAGGAGGAGAGCATCGCAGAAGACCTGCCTGAGGAGGTGACCACACACACACACACACACACACACAAGCAACTCTCTCAGAGTCTCAAAGCAGACAATTATCATCAAATGCACAATAATTATACACGATTAGTTTTATGATTGTTTGTTTTGTTAGTCGCAATACTATTAATATTAATATTCCCCGCCAGTGTTTTTACTGACTTTCACTCTTATATCACGGCCCCCAGAGTATTGTTGCATGAATATCTGAACATACACTACATCAAAACCAAATCAGACCCTCTTCTTTCAAACAAAACAATCTGTTTTATCCTAGCTTCAAACATTGTGTTTATCATCTGATGGAGTGACTGTAGACTCATTCAGGAGATGTGTAACAGCGCCCTCTAGTGTCCGGCAGGGTAAGGGTTAACAGGTGTCGTTGTTTCAGGGTCTGTGGCGGGACGAGAGCAGCAGCAGCAGTCTGTCAGTGGAGAGCAGTGTTGGGGAATGGCTCCAGAAGCTCGGTCTGCAGCATTACGAGGAGGGACTGCTTCACAACGGCTGGGACGACCTGGAGTTCCTCAGGTGGGTCACTCGATTACAGCAGTATTCATTCACAGGTGCGGTGTTTTATCTTTAGGGAAAGTTATTAATTGTATATCATGTTTTGTGTAATATTCTTAGCGTGCCATTAAATGTGTTATTAATATAATAAATGAAGCAATAAATGGTGGTAAAATGAAGAGAAACCTGTAGATGTAAAGGTCAAATCACCAGCAGGTGGCAGCAAGTGACTGCCCAGAAAACACAGAATGTTCCGCCAACGTTAGCTAACTAATGTCAGGGAAACCTTTTTTTTTAGGTTTAAATAACTTTTAAAACCAACTTACAGAGAATGTTCCCTAATGGTTCTTTTAGGTGTTTTTGCAACCATGACATTTTTATGTGGTTATTTTTAACATTAAAAATTAATGTTAGAAGAAACAAAATTGAACATTCTAGGAACGTTAGAATAACATTCTACAAACCAAAAACTCATTTTATAGTAGTCATTTACACCAGTTTTAGAAATATTCTTGCTGTGTGTTTTTATTTAAAGTGTCATTTGTCATTTTACATTTAATTAATACATTTTTTAAACAAATTTAAAATAAAACATTTTTAACTGGTGACTGTTTACTGTTTTTTATTTTTTCTCGATAGTGCGCAGAAAGATCCAAACACAATTAGAATTATCATAAATATATTTTTAGTTAGATTTCAGGACTAGCTGCTCATCCTATCACGTGTCTCTTCTGCAGTGACATCACAGAGGAGGATCTGGAGGAGGCGGGCGTTCATGACCCCGCCCACAAGAAAATCCTGTTGGCCAGCTTAAAGCAACAGCAGCAGCAGAAATGAACTGATCTGAGAGACACTTTGCACTGGTAGAGAAAGTGGTTTTAATTTAATCCGATGTAAGAAAGCTGGTTGTTTTAGTTCATAATATTATTTAAACATGTCACTACAGCCCCGCCCTTCAACTTCCGGTCGTCTGGAGGAAGTGACATCATCGGAACATTCCTCACCTTTGGTGAATGAAGTGTTAATTATGAACAGTTTGTTTTTCTTGCATGTTTTACGACTTTAAAGGAAAAGGGAAAAGCCAAGAGCAGCAGCTCGCTGTGTTCGTTCGTTCGTTTCTCTGCCTTCGTTTGCACGAATCAGTCCAGTCTTGAGTCGTCCGTCTGGATGAATCTGTTCGTTCATTCAGTATGATTCAGATTCAGAAGCGGTCTGATTCACTGAGTTCGGGAAGATCTAGGTGTTCTCCATCTCGAGTCACAGACGTTGGGAAAGCGTTCAGAGTTTGAGCTGCTTCTGTTTGGATCCTGCTTGTTTTATTTAACAGTGTCTTTAATATTATTCTAATTGGGGTGTATCTCCTAAAATGCATGTATATGTTCTTACATAATTGTTTTGTGTATTAAGTTTTAACACGTTTCTCGCCCGTCATTCAAAATTATAATCCTTTGAATATTATTAACTCTGTTGTTGTAACTTAATATTGTGTTAGACTTTTTATGTATTTTTGTTTCTCCTTTTTTTAGTTAAATAAAAATGTGCCTTCATGTTCAGTAAAACGGTGTCAGATTTTCTGGCCTATATATTTATATATATATGTACATATAACATGTGTACTGTATAAATTGAATGTGTGTGTGTGTGTGTATATATATATATATATATAAATACAAACACATATGTAACAAAGATGTAGGTTAGGTTTATATATATATATATATATTTATATAAAATGTAAGAATATAAGAATGTATATGTAAGAATATAAAAAGAGTAAAATATAACAAACTAGATTAAAAAAAAACTATACAGACATATTAAAAGAAATGAACAAAAATGTCCAAAACACAAATAATTTAACGACTAACCTTAAAATTAACATTAAAAAGCAATAAAGTATATAAAAATAAAACCGAATTTAA
This sequence comes from Enteromius treurensis, assembly GCA_032275025.1. NCBI lineage: Eukaryota > Metazoa > Chordata > Actinopteri > Cypriniformes > Cyprinidae > Enteromius > Enteromius treurensis. The sequence goes on from JAUCMU010000034.1 coordinate 446,288, forward strand.
AGTATTGACAAGTCGTCTAACAGAAACTGAATCCTTTGATGCGTCTGAAAGGAGAAGCTCTTTATTTTCACTCTTTATTTTGTCATTTTTATGGATTATATACAGCAGATCATTCATGAAATACATGGCGTGCACCAGAGCCAGGAAACATTAAAAAAAGAAACTACATCGTATTTATATTAATATTTACAAAATATTTTTCAATAAAAGCCTAGCTTAAAAAAATCATCCCACCATTTTTTTTTTGTTTATTTCTTTGTTTTTCTTTTTCCTTTAATAAATTAACTACAAGTGGCCCTAACTATGCTTGTTTCTGGGGTCTCACACACACACACACACACACACACTTTCTCTCTCTCTCTCTCACACACACACACATCTTCAAAGAGCTTCGGTGAAGAACCACATGAGAAATTGATCAATAAGACGCATCGTTCTGATCCTGAATCTGTTGAGTTCTGCAGGAATAAACACAAGCTGGAATATTAATATTTCAGATTAGACGGCGGATCTAGGTAACGATCATTAATAAACCCATAATCTGGGGGGAATATTTGGTTACAGCTCGTCTAATCGCATTACAGCTCCTTCTCACTGGACGTCTCTTCCTGAAGAACTGAATTGATTTCTCTTTCAGAAGGACAAACGTTTCTGGACCTTCATTTGAGAGGAAATGAGGAACTCATTTAGGGACGTTGATGTGGATCTATAGGGCGTCTCTTCAGAGGAAACGGGCCTGATGAACACAAATAATGGACGACACAGACACACACACACACACATCAGAAGCGCCAACACGACAATAAATGAACCGTCAGGGCCTGTATTCACAAAACATCTCCTGAACCGAACACCTGTTCTCAGAGCTGCTGAGAGTGAAGGGGCGGGGCAGAGAAGGTTCTATGGATGATGTCATAAAGCTTATTAACTATGCACACAGTGATTGGCTGATAGTGTTTGTCGTAGCGTGATATTTAAAGATATTGATTACCACATTCAAACAAAGATTTTAAAATCCAGGCTAAGTGTCACTAATTAAATAAGTACATGTGCTGTCAGCCTCTCACACATGTGCTTCTCGTAAACTATCAGACTGGAACAAATCCTAGCTGATCGTGAGACATGCAAACGCTAAAGAAACCAAACTGGATGCAAGAAGAGCTGTTAGTTGTTCAACTGCTTTATGACAAGAAAAGGGATATTTGGAATAAGATGCAAGAAAGAGACCTGCAGAGAAACTCTGCTCAAGAGCACCGAGGACAAAAACCGCTTTCATGCTCTTAAAAATAAAAGTGCTTGAAAGGTTCTTCACAGCGATCCCACAGAAGAACCGTTTTTGGCGTTATTCAGTCAAAGCTTATCTCTTATAATCTGAAGAAGCTTCTTTCTCCACAAAGAAACAGAGAGCTTCATTTAGACAAAACTGCTTGGGGAAGCACCTTTATTTTTAAGACTAGTTTTGGATGCCTTGAGATGTTTTGTGAATACGGAGTCCATCCATGGACAGAACAGAACTGGCAGGAGCCGAGTCTCTAGAACAGGTTGGTCTTGATTGTGTTGGGTTTCCGGTGGAACGAGGACAGAACGCCGGCGAAGGGCCCGGTCGCCATACTGTCCGCCGGCTGCCAGGCCTTCAGCAGGTCCTGGGTCTGGACGGTGCTGGGCCACGGCGAGCTCTTGAGGCCCTGGTGGATGGAGGGTGAGATGGAGGCGTTGGAGAAGGCGGTCGAGGATCCCGAGACGGGGCTGGGGCTGAGACTGCTGGCCCCGGGGCTGCCCATGTTCCCGGAGCCGGGCAGAGACGCCGTGCTGTCAGGCGTCGGGCTGCAGGTCGACTCTTTAGACTCGTCGTCTTCTGAGGAAGAGCGGTTCTCGCCCGACTTCTTTCCGCCGGAGCCGTTAGCTCCAGCGCTCGCTCCTTTGGAGTTGGCGGCGCGTTCTTGTTTACGAAACTTGGCACGTCGGTTCTGGAACCAAACCTGAGGAAGAAAATACACTCTTAAGAAGTGATGCCCTTCCAGCTCTTAAAAGAAACATGTATTCTTGGCGTGAAGAACGTTTTAATAATCGAACCATTGATGACCATTGACTGTAAAGACATTTCACAACCTTGCTGTAGTAGAACCATTTGTGGTTCTTAAAATTCTTCACCCTTGAAAATGATGGTTCTTGATCGGCTTTGATGGTGCCACAGAGAACCTTTAACCTTTAAATGCACAAAAGACCAAACAAAACAAAAGTTTTTTCCACTATAGACTCTTAAAAATAAAGTTTCCAAAGGTGGGTTTAATATTGATGTCACAACCCTTTCTGGTTCCCCAAAAAATATTATATAAATAACATATTTCTTAAAATTCTTAGAAATGATGGTTTTTGGTTGGCATTGATGATTTCAAGAAGAATCCACGGAAGCTTTTAATGCACAAAAGTTTCTTTAGATGATTAAAATGTTCTTAACATGGTTCTTTTAGGAACAGACCACTGAAAGATTCTTTGGGAACCAAAAATGCTTTTTAGGACCTTTATTTTCAGTGTTTTACTTTGTTTCAGTGGGTTTTAATATAGTTGCAGCTGAAAAAACATTTATGGTTCCACATAACTTCTTAAACCTTTTTTCTTTTTTCCCCCAACTATAAAAAAAATTTTGTGCAATAGATTGATTTCATGGATGTTCTTGATAGGGATTGATGTTCCATGAAGAACTTTTGGCATCCGTGATGGAGGCTTTTCCTGAAATTCTTTAAGGTGGAAAAAATGTTTATTATATCGGAAGAAATTACTGAAATTAAAATGTTCATTAAAGGGTTCTTTGCGGAACCAAAAATGGGTCTTCCACGAAACTGCTGCAGAAACTGGATCAGAAACTCTTTAAAATAAAGATTTAGAAAGTGAGCTTTAATATTGACAATAGAATAAACATTTTTAGTTCACCTAAAGAAAAATAATTTCGTAAAAACAACCTTCTGAAACAAGAAAGCTGTGTGGATTGGAAAGATTTCATAGATCTCAGACATCAGTCAAAAAGCGGCGTGGAACCTTTATATTCCACAGAAGTCATTTCTGAAACCATCCCCAGAAAAACTCAAATGGCCCTTCTGATGAAGAGCGATCATCGACACCAAAAATAAAGTAGTTTTTTAAAATATATGTCAACGATGAAAGATTTTTGGTTTAAAAAACTCTTTTGAAAGAAAATTTAAATAGAATTTATAATTCCAGTGAGTCCTGGAAGAGTAAAAAACATAAAGAATACGAATATTTAACATAAAATTAATCATTGATCATTAATAAACCCATAATCACTTCTCAGAATGGTTCTTCTGTGGCATCGATGTATTTTTAAGAGCGCAGACGGATTATAGCTGCTATAAATCAATCTAATAAAATCAACTAAATTAATTACATTTGGAAGCGTCTGCGAACAGCGCTGCAGGCAAAAAAAAGCGAGACCCGGATATTCAAATCATCCCAAATTCAATTTGTTTAGTTAGATTTTTATACGAATAAAAATGCGTATCATCAGCACGTTTTTGGACCTTCCGTGCCATTTATACGCAGAAACTATACAATAAGCATTTTTGCATGCATATATAATACGCACCCCTGAACACAATTATCGCGTGTCGTATGCACGCCGAAGTTAATTTCTGCACATGGATTAGAAACAGAAAAACGTTTATACGCAGAAACTGCTTTGCATGCATACAAGACGCGCCTACCCCACACCGCTGAACTTGTTTATTGCGCATCACACGCACGCAACTCCATCTCTGCGTTTATAAAGCACGAAAACCCAATCGAAACGCATTTTTTAATGTAAAATCGGTCGTGGGGTTGTGGAGACTCACCTGCACGCGTGCCTCGGTCAGGTCGATCTTCAGCGCGAGCTCCTCACGCGTGTAGATGTCTGGGTAATGCGTCTCCGCGAAGACGCGCTCGAGCTCCTTCAGCTGAGAGCTGGTGAAGGTCGTCCGGATCCGCCGCTGCTTGCGCTTCTCGTTCAGACCCGACGGGTCCGAGAAGAACTTGTACGGAACTGAAAGACGAAGGAAGATCAGTGAGGAGAGATATCTGATGTATTTTCTCTTAAAGAATCCGAATCACGGTCTTCTGTATTTCATTCTGCAGGAGCGCGCAGCGAAAACCAGACCCACAAAGTACAAAAATACTATTTTATTAAAACATTTGGACTTTATTATTATGAAATTATTTTTCAATTATAGACTTCCTAATTCTGTGAAAAGTCTGTAAATATAATACTTCTATCTGATCTATAATTAGACCTATAACCGCGCAGAAAAATGAGTCCAGACAGGATAAATTCGTTTCTCGTTTTCATATCCAATAAACGCTCTGTTTAATTATAGATCTGTAGGACATAATTTAATTAATTACTTTAAATGAATTTGCGCGTCAGATTATATAACATGAATTAATTCAATTCAGTGCCGTTTAACTCTTAAATCAAGGATTCTAGTTTATCTGGGCATCGGCTCTCCACATTTATAAGACAACAATTTATTTCAGAACTAAATCATTCCAAATGAGCTTTATGTTTTAAAATAATAATAATAATAAATGCTTTAGGTGGATCAGCTGTTCACGGATTTCTGCGTGACACCTGTTATATTTTGTATAGAAATGATCCTGGAGCACAGCAGCAGTCTTCTGCAGCACAGGTGTATGTGTAGAAATACACAACAATACACTGTATGAGTCACAATTATATATTTCTCTTTTGTGTGAAAAAATCTTCAGGATATTAAGGATCAGGATCATGTCCCATGAAGATATTTAGTAAATCTCCTACTGTAAATATATCTAAACTTCATCATTGATTAGTAATATGAATTGCTTAGAACTTCATTTGAACAACTTGATGATTTTCTCAATATTTAGATGTTTCTGCTCCCTCAGATTCCAGATGTTCTAATAGTTGTCTCTCAGACAGATATTGTCCTCTCCTAACAAACCAGACATCGGTGCGCGTTTAAAAAGCTTGACACTTATGGCTGGTTTTATGCTGCAGGGTCACACATGAAGAGTTCTGAGCTCCTGAGTGATATATTTTGGTCTAATGTGTGTGTGTGTGTGTGTGTGTGTGTGTGTGTGTGTGTTACCTGTGCTGTAAGGCGCGGGCTGGTGCTCTCTCAGCGCGCCCAGGGTGCAGCTGGCGGAGCCGAGCGGAGCGCATCCCGGGTTGGAACTGAAGCCGGTCCGGATCGGGTTGTACTGGAACGTGTTGGCCTGGCTGCACGAGTTAAAGTCCGCGTACGCCGACGCCTCCATCGCCGCCATGCACGAGTCGTACGTGTTCAGATACGAGTAATCCATTTTGTACATGTGGAGCGCGGACGGAGACGCGAAAGCTCCGGTTGCGGCGTCAAACTCCAGCGGAACGCGTGGTTTTCTCGCGGTATCCAGCGCGTGCCTCTCGGTGCCGGTGCTCCTGTGCTCTGCTGCGGCGGGCGGCTCGCGGTGTGTTTATAATAAAGTTGGTGTCCGGGAGACAATGGCGAGGCGGTGGTCTCTGTTTGCATGACAATGTCTCAGCGCTGAACGCCTCCTCCCCTCTGCTCCTCCACGCATCTCTAATGCACCTCCGCGTTAACCCTTTCCATCAGCGTCATCCTCCTCCTCATGGACAGTTTCCTTCTTTATATTTGCTCCTTTCAGATCTGCTCTTTCTGTGTTTGCACTCTTAAAAACAGAAAGGATATGGCACAGAAGAAGCATTTCTGGCTCCTCAAAGAAATCTTCTGTTGCACTTTATTTTAATGTGTCATGGTTACACTGTAGCACTGAGTATTAATTAACTAAATGTACTTACTATAGAGTTAGTAAGAATGTATTGTTATTATAATCGTAGGATAACTGAAAATAAAGTCTTGCTTACCTTTTGAAAAACCTTCTTTCACCGCGAAGGTTTTTATTTCAGATTTGAAAGGTTCTTTATAAAAAAATGTAGACAAAAAAGGGAAATGTTTCTTCTGGCATCGTGAAGCACGTTTATTTGAAGAATGCATTCGGTCCAGCGCGCGCAGATATAATTTTAAATAAATGACTATTAATGGCTATTAAGACTAATGTCATTAAGGCGAGAATGGGCGAGTTTTCAAGAGCGGGCGCATTCTAGCTCGCGCTAAATGAATTGTGGGATTGTTTAAGCTTTAATGTGGCTCTGGTCGGGAGTGTGAGATGAACTTTAATTTGATTGCAGTAATAATGGCCTTTATTTTAGACCGCACGCGAAACCCTTCGAGCTGATCAGAGACGCGGAGTCAAATCAAATAAACCTGAGTTCGGATCAAATTTCAATTCATTTTTTCGAATATTTTTTCGTTTATTCGCCGTATTTTGATCAGAAATGACGCGCACGCGCATCTGTTTGCTGTCAGTCACTATTAAACCAGAAATGATTTCATCTGAGAGCAGCCTTCACACCTAAATATAAAACCATAATCAGACGGATTTGATCCATGCAGTCATGGCCACATTATCTTTGTTGTCTCAGTTCGCTTGAATGACTAATATTCAATCACACTATAACTAACATATTAATCAGTTCCACTTTATTTCGATGGTCCACTTTAGACAGTTTATAAGTAAGTTTGGAAATGCATGGCAGCTAGCTCTCAGACTAGACTGTTAGGGTTAGCAGAGTAATTAAAGATATTAATGAGGCAGTCTATAATCTAATAATCTAATAAATGCTATATATTTAGTTACAAAGTCACCTACTGTTAGAATGTCTAGAGTGGACTATTAGAATAAAGGGTTACCTAAAACAATCACACTCAGAATAATGCAAAAATCGTATTTATCCGGGAACCCGTTTAAATTCGAGACAAATATATGTGTATGTTAATGCGGCATATTTCATCCATATCTGTGTCTGGAGCACAGCAGCAGTCTTCAGCAGCACACACTGTATGAGTCACTGTATTGTCTTTTATGACAAAAACCATCAGGATATTAAGTAAAGATCATGTTCCATTGGGGTATTTAGTAAAATTTCTACATTAAATACATCCAAACTTTATTATTGATTAGTAATATTCATTGCTAAGAACTTAATTTGAACAACTTCAAAGGTGATTTTCTCAATATTTAGATGTTTTTGCTCCCTCAGTTTCCAGATTGTCTTACAGTTGTGTCTCAGACAGATATTGTCCTCTCCTAACAAACCAGACCTCCGTGGAGAGATGATTTATTCAGCTTTCAGATGATGCATAAATCTCCATTTCCAAAAATTGACCCCTCTGACTGGTTTTGTGCTCCGGGGTGACGTGTGTCATTTCAAGGACTCGTTTCAGGTGTTCGTCTGACCTCTGACCCTGTAGGCAGCGGAACAGCGCGGTTCTCCCGGGGCGCGGCGCGTCACGGCGCATTTGGCTGATTTGTGACGCGTCCTTCAGACTCCATCCATCAGCAGCCGCATCATGCGCGCGGATTAACGTCTGCACCGGGACGTGACGATAAACGCACGCCTGCAACAAGTCACCACGGATCCCGAGAGAAGCCTTCAGCGTCTCCGCGAACACCTGAGAGGAGCACTCGCGCGCAGAGGCCTGCACAGACGTCTTCAGAGAAAACCTGAACTACAGCGTGCACACGAACAGATATTAAACAAATACCAATGAAAAAAAGCAAAGAAAAAAACCCGAATTAAATTCATTTATTATTTTAGATTGTGTAACGAAGTATAAAATACATAATAATAGAAATAGACAATGTACTATATTAAGATTAATTTGATTAGCGAATATTTATGCATAATTTACAAACATTTGTTTATTATGATGTGTTGATTTATTAATATTAGATATTAATTATAATTTTATAATAAGCACTAATTACACGCGGCAGTGTATAAAGAAGTTTTTTTGTCATACATTTAAAATGAATCCATTATACATATATAAACCTATAAATTGTCGATAAATTAACAAAAGAGAGGCAACACTTTACACTAAGGTTAATTAATTAAAACACGAACTAAGTGTGAACAATACTTCAGAATTTATTGATCTTATTCGATGTTAATTCAACATTTACTAATGCATTATTAAAATAAAAAAATGTGCCTGTTAATATTCGGCACTGTCCTAACCTTTACAAAGATTAATACATTAATAACGTTCGTTTTATAGTTCATATATTAACTAATAGGAGCTTATTGTAAAGTGTTATCACAAAAGAAAACAGAGTTATGGATTTCAAGGTGTCCTTGTTACAGTGCAGCACTGAGTAATATTAATTAACTATGTACTTACATATGGTTATGGTTAAGGGTACTGAGATGTAATTGTGCATAAATTATTGTCCTCATAATCGCACATGTAATGTGTAACAAATACACGGTGAAATAAATTGAAAAGGCGTATTTATAATACTCCAAACACAAGCAGAACTTCGCAGAAACGGACTCTGGAGTGTAACTGATAAATTTGATGTTCATATAATAGCAGCTTTTCTTACAGATGACACGCATATACCCCGCAACCTCACCATACCAGACGCGTATCATATGCACGCCAGAGTATTATATACTCGTGCTCTTCGTGCGCGCGGGTTGTTTGTACTGAATAGCATATGTTTGGTGACGTTAAGACCTGTAATTCGCATGGAGAGCATCAAGACCCGTGGTTTTCTCTGGTGCCGCACGCTTTCAGACGGGTCACCGGAGCCATGCGTCGCGTCTCATCCGTTCCCGATCCTTCATCCTCTCTCTCGCTCTCTCTCTCTCATCAATCTCTCTCTCTCATTAGCTCAATCTGCATTCAGCAGTGATCGGTCACCGGGAGACGCGCGCCTCGCTTTAATGGCCCGACCATCGGATGCGATTACTGTCAGCCAAACCAAACCAACCCAAACACAATTCAATTAGTTCCTCCGCTTTTCATTTCTTTATTTATTTCGTGCTCGGAAAATGCCTTTTTTTGTGATGGCAAAGCAAAATATGAGTGTTTTAAAACTATGGATAAATTAAAGGAGCCTCTCGGACAGTAAGTGCACTGGTTAGTGTAACTATCGATCACCAGCGCGCATGCCAGAACCCGCGCGCGCTCTAAAAAATGAAAAGCAGCGAGCTGTCAATCAAAGGCCTCAGCTGTCAATCACAGCGTCTCTCTCAGACCCCCGCCTGGTATTTACACAAGAGCCATGAATGAGAAAGAGCCTCGTTACTGTTTCCGTTAATCGCCAATGAATTTTAAAGGTGCTGGTCTGGTCGGGTCGGGTCGGGATTAGAACCCATTTTCAAGACAAACACTCGGATTTGAAAGTCAGATGCGAGCTCGGGGCTTTGAAGAGATTAGCGGGTGTGTATGCAGTGCTTACACGGGTAACCAGGTTCAGTTCTTCAGCAAACTCACCCCTGACACCGAGCAGATGACTTCTGATCCATGACACACACACTCGCACCCTCCAGATCCCGAAGAAACTGTTGCCGACGCGCATTAATATTCATGTCTCTTTTATGTTAAGACATAAAACTGGCAATAAATAATAAGCAACGCAGGTTGTTCTGTCCAAATAAATAACAAAACACTATATAAAGTAAACGTTCATTGAGAACTTTTCACATCCACTGCACAAAAGACTAGAGAAAAGGTGGGTCTTATTTCTGTTCTCTACATTAATATTAATGGTTGTTTTAAGACCGGATCACTGAAACTTTCGGGAACCAAAATAAAGAAATAAATTAACTGAATTAGTACCATCAAAAACAAGTAAAGTGGCTGTTCAGTGGCTGTGATGCATTATTTTATTATTAGAAACAAACCCCCTGGAACTGAATTTGAACAAATAAACTATTTTCTAATCGTATGATAGTTTTTCCCTGACGATTTGAATCTGTTCATTGAAATCGTTCCCGAAGTGTTTAATAAACCGATACATATAGACCTATATTAGAATATTCAGAAATATATCAAACGTCAGACTAAACAAAACAGGACTTTGTCGTACTCTTGATGAAATATGATGAAAAATCAAAATAGCGTCATATTCAGTGGATGCTGCTGGAGTGTGTGTGTGTGTGTATAGCTGCTGGACTGTGTGTGTTGTGCTTGTTGAGTGTGTATCTGCTGGAGTGTGCGTGTGTGTGTGTATAGCTGCTGGAGTGTGTGTGTTGTGCTTGTTGAGCTGAAGTGTGTGCGTGTGTGTTGAGTGTGTATCTGCTGGAGAGTGTGTGTGTGTGTTGAGTGTGTATCTGCTGGAGTGTGTGTGTTGAATGTGTATCTACTGGAGAGGGTGTGAGTTGAGTGTGTGTGTGGGTGTTGAGTATGTATCTGCTGGAGTGTGTGTGTGTGTTGAATGTGTATCTGCTGGAGTGTGTGTGTGTGTGTTGAGTGTGTATCAGCAGGAGTGTGTGTGTTGAGTGTGCATCTGCTGGAGTGTGTGTGAGTTGAGTGTGTATCTGCAGGAGTGTGTGTGTTGAATGTGCATCTGCTGGAGTGTGTGTGAGTTGAATGTGTATCTGCTGGAGTGTGTGTGAGTTGAGTGTGTATCTGCAGGAGTGTGTGTGTTGAGTGTGTATCAGCAGGAGTGTGTGTGTGTTGAGTGTGTATCTGCTGGAGTGTGTGTGTGTTGAATGGGTGTGTGTTGAGTGTGTATCAGCAGGAGTGAGTGTGTTGAGTGTGTATCTGCTGGAGTGTGTGTGAGTTGAGTGTGTGTGTGTATGTGTTGAGTGTGTATCTGCTGGAGTGAGTGTGTGTGTGTTGTGGCAGCAGCTGGAGAGGCTGTAATGGACAGAAGCGTTAATCAGATCAGGGCTCCGGGGCCCCGCGCGCTCAGAGCCCGACACAACCGGCGCTGCGCGGGACCTGTGCAAACTTAATCAAATTACACTCTCCTCTAAACTAATTAGCCGGCAATCTGCCACGCGAGCTGTCCCAGAGCAAGCTTTGAATTAGGCAGAATGGATTTTTCCCCTAGTCTTTCAAAAAGAGACAGAAGACAGCAGAGAAGCTGCTTGCGCTTTTAGGGCTCTTTTATTTCCCTCTTACGTTCATTTAAGAGGAACGGCTGTGGCGCGTCACGGCGAACGTCTCCAGAGCTGCTCTTGGACATGTGTGGCGCGCAGATGTTCTCGTTGAAATGTCACGGGGAACGATGGGAACAGTAGCGTTCTGTTACAGCAGCAGGTAACAGACACCTGATATTATATCCGCCCTCAAACGCTAATGCTCTCCACAGCGCAGATGTGCTCAGACATCACGCAACATGTGTCCAACTGCTACAATCAAACAGATTTTGCGTAATATGAAAATAAAGGGCGCGATGCAAACAGATATGACAAAAGGCACGCATGAACGCATGCGCTGAAATATCGCGACACAGCGACGCTATAAACAAGAGTTCAACAAACCAGAACGAGTCGGTAAATATGTGCACAAAGCGATTAAACTCAGCGAGCAGTCAGCCAAATGAATGAACACCCCAAGCTAAAGATAAAACGGAACGCTCACAGCTTCAGAAGAACGGTTCTGTTTGGAAATCATATCACTATTAAATGCATTAAACGTCTGATTCGTTACGTTCCATTTTCATGATAAATAATTCAAACATCACACTCGAGAGAATAAACGATCACTTGTCAAAATCAAACTTTTTTAAGTTTGGGAACATTACATTGTTTTACGGGAAGGTTACATGTGAAAGTTCTCTGAAACAAGTAGCAACATTTCAAAAACAACTTCAGCTGGAACTTTCAGAAATGAAACACTCCTTCTGCGCTAACGTTTAGAGAATGTTTCTAAATTAATGTTACTGGAAGAAGGTTTGTTGGTAACACAGGAGTGAGAATGTTCTCCGTTCTCTGGACAGTGATAGAGTGCTGTCTCTCTCTCTCTCTCGGAGTAATTTCTCATCTCTCAGATGCAGAGCTACAGGACTGTAAATGGTAAATCAATAATTCTGTGTGTTCCTGCAGGTTTAGTCCACTGGGACTCGAGGAGAAGAGAGAGACGAGAGAGCAGCAGCCGATAAAAGACATGGACACACACGTTAATGGACGAGAGACGTTCACGGCTGTGTGTGTGCCGGATCAGTTCAGAATCTGATAGAGGATCATCATTACACACACACAGACAGGCATTAGCATGAGTGTGTGTGTGAGACAGAGTAATGAAAGCTGTCTCTCTCTCTCTGGTTATAATTGAATTGGACTGTTTTAGAGGCTGGAGGAGATGTTCTCAGTAACATGAGATCTGCTGCTGCAGCATCTTCTGTCTGACACTCATTCACCCCGCTGTAATTCTCAAATAGACTTCTACAAGATCTTTAGACTTTGCTTTTTCTTCTCATTACATGCTTTATTATTCTTTCCCTTCACAAAAACATGTCAACACTCTGTGCATCTCAAGCATTTACTTCCGTTTACACTTTATTTGAAGGTGTCCTTGTTATACGTTTAAGTACCATCTAATATTAATAAACTGCATGTATTTGCTGTATGGTTATGGTTCGGATGAGGGGTTGGTTGCATGTAATCATGCATAACTGAACCTTATTTCTATTGTAAGCACATGTAATCTGTATAAAATAAAACAAAATCCAGTTTACATTTACTTTTGTCTTCATTCAAGTCACCTTCATTACAGATCGTTTAAAAGCAGCTTTACATTAATAAACTGAAAATTACTGAAAATAATCTGGAACCCGAGAGACGAAACAATCTAAATATTGAGAAAACCATCTTTAAAGTTGTTCAGATGAGGTTCTTAGCAATGCATATTACTAATCAAACATGAAGTTTGGATATAATTATGGTACTAAATATCTTCATGGACCATGATCTTCATATCCTAATGATTTTTGTCATAAAAGAGAAATGTGACTCATACAGTGTGTTATTGTGTATTTCTACACACACACCTGTGCTGCTGAAGACTGCTGCTGTGCTCCATGTTTAGTTTTCATCCAAATTAAATTAAATCAAAACAAACCCCAAACAGTCTGCAGTTCTTCTGATAAGAGGAGATGGACATTAATGCAGCGTTTAGATTCAAAATACTGCAAATATCATTGAAAGGACTGACCCAAACTGTGCCAACTGCAACACACACACACACACACACACTTGTATTGTGTTGTGGGAGGTCTGGCGGGCAGCAGGGATGTGTTTTACGATGCTAATTTCATCCCCGCAGGAAGAGAGTGAATCCCTACATGTGTAAAGAAGGATGCAGAGGAAAGAAGGAATGTGTGTGTGATGCATTCCTCCTCCTAGATCAGTCACTCTCTCACACACACACACACACACACACACACATTCCCACCGCATGTTTCTTGGTGTAAGACTACGACTCACAGAGATCACGACATTCCTGAACGAACCCGGGTCAAAGAACAGAGCTGGGACTCTCTAAGCTTTATTCATCTCTGTGCACAAGAATAAAAAACATGGTTTCAGTTAAACACGTAAATCACACCAAACACCGAAGATCCTCACGACTCCGTTTCTCTTCTAATCACTTGAATCATAAGAAGCAAGTTCTTTTTGTGGTTAAAGTTAACACGCCAACCAATTTTGCTTCTGTAATTTTACATAAATTTAAAGTAACTCGATATTTTAGACCAAATGCAGAGCAAGTCTTGATTTATTTTCTCTGTGAGGGAAACGGATGTGACTGACGTTCATCACCGACGAACAGAAGCAGTGTTTATGTTGTGATTCAGATGATGGTTCATTTTCTAACATTTGTTCATCTTTTAACATGAATTAACATACACTTTAGATTTTTAATCTTTATTAATGTTAGGAAATAAAAATACAAGGTCACACTTTTTCACATTGCATGTATTTACTATAGTAATAACAATAAATATGCATAATTACATGCAACTAGACCTAACCCCAAGTGTGTATATATTTATATATATATATATATTAGTGCTGTCATATGATTAATCACTTCACATTGTTTACATAATATATGTGTTTTGTGTATACATATTATGCATAAATACACACACAATGTATATATTTCAGAAAAATATGTTCATATATTGAATATATTTACATAATATTAATTATATCAATATAGACAAATGTAAATATTATTTTAAATATATACTGCATGTGTGTGTATTTATATATATACACATAATAAATACACACACACACACACACACACGCATATATATATTCAGTGTTTTTTTTATTTTGCATTGTTAGTTTTTGTCACCTATATAATTAAGCTATGTTAACAAATTAAACCTAGTTTTATTGTTTATCTTTGGAATAAAGCTGATGAATCATGTACACTAAACACAGAACATATCTGGATTTAGATGACATATTATCTACACAATCCAAAACTGTTTTAAAGTGATGCACTTTGATGACCACATGGCTCTTATATACCTCTATAAACACACACATCTATATGTCTCTGGAAGCGTGATGGAGATCTACATTATTACAAACATCGTAAAGCTGCTGTGATTTATGTGTGTTATTAATGTTAGGAGTACGTCTGCATACGTCATTTTTATGTTTCTGTCGATAATCTGATGTGTGTGTGAGGGTCAGTGGTGTGTGTGTGAGTGTGTCACATCCTCGGGGGTCAGCGGCGGCCTGATGTCCAGTTTCCGGGCAGAGCTGTCTTCACCCAGAACCTCGAGACGAAGAGCTTGACCTCCATCCTTCTCCTGAGCACCGTCCACCATCAGACGCAGAGTACAGCCCCTCGGAAGAAGCTCCTGCTCGTACGCAGCTGCCAGCTGATTCACCACCTGCCGCTCCACCTACACACACACACACACACACACACACACACACACACACACACGTTTTCTGGGGTCTCTCTCTTCATAGGTGTAATGGTGTTTCTACTGTACAGACTGTATGTGGTATTGTCCTACACTGACCCTACACCTAAACCTACCCCTTACAGGGAACTAGGGTTAGGACACTCACAAATCAGAGCCAGCCGGACGTTCCCTGACGACCTGCATCAGTCACTCGACACATTTTGCATGCTATGTTTTTGCATTTTCCGAGCAATGTGTTTGTTGCTAAGTGTCAGTGATCAGGGGCCAGCTGTATAGCCTTAATGTTAAGAGCTGGTCTGACCCACTAGCAGTTAGCCAAGAGTAATCTGTTAGATTTTTTGTATTTACTTTAGAATATCTTTTTTTTTTTTTTTTAAAAAGCAAATATTAGCTGACTAACTTTGAAGACTAGTCTTAACCTGTTATGCAGCCGGCCCCTGTAGATGTGTTAGGATTCACCGTGTGTCCGTGGAGTTTTCATGAGATCACAGACTAACAGCCCTGATCTCCAGACAGCGACTGTGACCGCGTGAGTGTGTGTGTGTGTGTCTGAGAGACTGAAGCACTCCACAGTATCCCGCTGTGTCACGTATGTCACCATGGAAACACGTAATGTGTCACTGAAAGTGTGTCCGGAGCCAAACTCCGTCTTGGGCAGTGTGTGTGTGCAGCACAATAGCGCTCATTCTCCAGCCGCTCGGTGCACAGACACTGGTTGTGTGTGAATGTGGCTCTCATCACAGATTCCACAGAAATATAATCAAGCTTATTTTAGAAGCGCTATGATTCCTCAGCATTGAACACATTCTCCACCTCAACAGTCCCGAGCGTGAAGCGACACTGGACTGCAGCGGCTCGTTCGTGCTTCTCAACGGTGATTTTCATTCAGTTCTCATCACTATAACAGTGATATAAATCAAACTCCACACCTAACCCGTTCTGATGAGGGGGTCACAGCAGGACAGAAAACAGCTTGTTACTTAAATCATGTCAAAACATTTAAAACATTTCAAGTGGAGCTCAGAGAACAGAACAGATAAGAATCAAACATGTTCCTGAACCTGTTCCATCGGTGTTTCTACATGACAGTTACACTTCATACAACTATAGATCCACCGGTTAACTTGTCTGCTGGTGTTTGTCTGTGAATAAAATTCTTAACTGCGGTGGAAACGACGCCTCGAGTGACTGAACCTACATCAGAAACTGCATCAGGGAGGATAAACGTGTCGATTCCGGTGAACACACACACCTGATATCAACCACCTGACGCTTTATCAAATATTTACAGGCTTGATTCCTGAACATGCTTCTAACATGAAGTTGACTAGTGCTGATATGAGAAAAACTCCTCCCTTCACACGTGTGTGCGTTAAAGAGATGAGAACTCAGTCATTAATCGCTCACCCTCTTGTCATTCCAAACCCACCTTTGATTATCTTCAGAGCACAAAGAAAGACATTTCTGATGAATCCCGAGAGCTCTCTGACTCTTTATAGACAGCACAGATCCTGACATCATGAAGAACATCAGTGGACGCACTAATCGTGTACTACATACTAAAAATGATTCTTTACTACTTTTTAAGTGTACTCCACTATGTTGGGCTGCCATGAATATGAACTTAAACATGCTTTTAACATACTTTCTCTGTAAAAAACACACAAGCAAACAAAAACATCTGTAATATCTTGCCTGGATATTTTTATAGCTACATAAATATGCGTCTGGTACATTACAACAACAGCCTTTATATGTTCATTATATTACTTAAAATAATAAATGAGTGTATTTAAAAGTGGTTTACATTGTACTGCGAGTGGCAACGTGTTTTAAATACAGAGATAGACTGTTCAGAGAGTTTTTAAATGGTTCTGCTTCTCTGTTGTTTGAGTAAACCGTCGCTCTGAAGAGGAACACGATTCCCGTCAAGCTGCTCTTTCATGTAAATAAAAGATTTCGTCTGAACAAGTCCTAACCCTGATAACTGACAGGAAACTCAGAGCTCTATTTCTGTCGTAGCCCCAACCCACAGTGTGATCTGATTGGCCCCAGACACTGAATACATTCATATGTGCTGTGATTGGGACACACACACACACGCACACAGACAAACATGTGTGTGTGTGTGTGGATCTTTTATTCCTCTAACTGGACTGGACAGAGGATCTCAGGCAGGCCTGGGACAGGAAGCGGTCATCAGAGAGCAGGAAGCACACCGCTGGAGTGGAGGGGGGGGGGGACGATCCCCCCGCTGATGGAAAGCGAGTGGAACGTTCCGTCAGGCGTCGCTCGGCTCACACTCAGAGGTCAGAAACAGGTCAGCACCATTTTGGCTGCAGTAGGTGTGTTCAGGATGCCGCTGTAAGGAGACACCGACACACACACACACACACACACACCACTGCTTCTCAACATCTACAGACCGCCTCAAACACAACAATTAAACCATTCTGGACCATATCATCAAGGACAGCTGCCTCGTCTATATCTAATGCATCACAAGCAAACATCTCTTATCTTCTGTCTCTCAGCGCACTGGAAAATGTGTTCATATCCATAAACGTACTTGAAGCAACGCAGCTGCTGAACACTCTACCACTGTTTCCTTGTGTTCAGTAAATATCTAAACACTCAAGCTTACTGAAAGAATCTGTGCTGGAATAAACCAATCCTTTTTGGTCGCACTAACTGTAAATGCATGGCTGTTTCTTAGTTCCCAGGATGCCGTTTTGGAGAGTAAAAGTGTTCTTTTATGCATCTGTGAGTCCAGCTGTTTGAGGTTTGTTCAGGACAGTAAATGTGCTGGTGTTAGTCACAAACTGGAAATTTCACTTTCATTTTGATGAAGAGATATAAAACCATGCCATCAAGTGTTCTGAAGAAGGTTTCTGGTAGACACTGACGTCCAGTATTACTGAATACAATGTTGGTCAGCAGCACCGGGAACCTTTTTCTAGGTGGAATAAACTGACAAAAGATTAAAATAAACATGAGAAGGGCCATGGTTAAGAAAAGCACCGAACGGAGAGATTATGTGAGTTTTTTGCTGTTAAATGCTCACAGAAGTGCCGAGTTTTCAGATGTCGCTTGAATACTGTCAATATTTCAGAAGAGGTTGTGAATAAAGTGATTTTGTGCTTCACTCTGAAGGCAGATAAAGCTTGGGCTCATCACGTTTATAAAGTTAATCAAGAGATAATTTAGTTTTCATATGTGTCTGTGTTCATATGTTGAATTTGTTTGTGCATGACAAGAAGCTTATAGTTCAGAGGTTTCTATCAATCCAGGACAAGCAGAAGTGATCATGAAACGCTGATCACATGTGCTTCAGCTGGAGCGTGGTGAGCTCATCCATCTGACCTCATTAAGCTCTTCAGCGTCTCCTCTGAATGTTGACTTCATCAGCTCGCCGTATTTGTGTGTTATCTCACACACCATATGAGCTGAAGAAGACCTGAGCCTCAACATCTGCTCACCGCGTGTTCACACACACACACACAGCGCTCTTCACATGTCATTGTGTTGGGATCTGTGCTGTAGGTCAGTCACCTGTGAGCCGAAACTCAATCCACATCATTACCTAGAAAACAACTGAGCAGAACCGGAACAGAGAATAAACACAGGACTGACATCACACCCATCTGTCCTCGAGAACCACGAGAAACCAGCTCAAAAACACAAATATGAACATGCTCTGTTTTTCATGTCATTTCCATGACAAGAGCCACAATTCCACTTCATTCTCATCTCTGCAATGCTTTCATTTTGATAACTGAGCTCTGTCTGATAATGTGTCTGTGAAGTCAGCGAATGCTAACATTGTTACATGGTGTTTATTTATTCAGGGGGGTTTTGCATAACGAGAATCAAATGATAATCGGCTTGGAGTATGATAACAATAATTAGAAGAATAAAAACTCCAAACTAAAACATCCAGATGGTCGGTCAGTAACAGGAAACCACCATGTCGCATTCGATCCAAACCATGCTAAAAACAGACTTCACATTCACATTAGTCATTTTACACACAGATCTGGAGTCAAACCGCATCAGAACCAGTCCCTTCAAAGGCCTGCAATGTTTATATCCCACAACGTCTGACGGGACGCCAAAGCCAGCTGAACCTTAATATTTATTTTTCAGAACATAATCTGCAACATCAAACATCTGCAGACAAACCCACATCAGATCTGAAGCGGAAGCAACCAACATCATCACAACTAGATATAGCCTTTACTTTCTTCACACTCGATATATTCGTTCTTATTTTGAGGCTTCATTGTGAACCAGACAGGCTCTTATCACATTAAGATGTTTCCACGCAGATCTGGAGTCAAACCGCATCGCAATCTGGATTGTATCTTCAGAGGCCTGCAGGGTTGCACCAACAGAATGATTCTGTTACTTATTCAAATTATATTTACACGTCTGGAGGGATCTTTGGCTTTGATAACATTGTCTGCAATATGAAGCGCGATCCGCACACAACCCCACATCAGATCCGGAGCGAATCCGCATCAGCGACATGAACAGCAGCTGAGAGACGCCCGTGATTCCGGCTCGTTTGACCGAGCAGATGCTGCACCCCATCAACCGATCCGTGAGAGTGTGTGTGTGTTTGAGAGAGAGAGAGTGTGTCTCACCCATCGCCTGACGCTCCTCTAGATGTTCATTGCGGATGGAGGCGCTGCGGTCGGTCAGGGTGGAGGTGAAAGCGAGGCTTTTGTTCGCATCGGAGCGGTCGGACGCGTCGCGGAGAGCGGATGATGCTTTAGTGACGCTCCGCCGGTGATGCGGGAGGATCGCGCTCGCGTCCCGCGTCCGCGTGTAAATCCATCCTGCTGCGCTAGAAAGGGAAAATCGCGGTCGATGTGCGTCGACGCCTCGATCCCCGCTTGATCTCCGTTAACGAGAGCACCGAGTCCGTCCGTCCGCGCTGCTCCTCTCTCGCTCTGTTTTTCTGCTGATATGACGCTCTTCCGCCCAGCAGTGCTCGGTGCGTCCGTCGGTAACGTTACCGGGGGCGCAGAGACCCGCAGCTCCGCCCTCCGGACCACCGACACACACACACACACACACACACACACCAGCGGATCACTTCAGCATCATGCAGCTCTTCATCCGCCACCCCAGCGCATTATTCATCATAAATCATCGCTGATTCATCCGTCGAACACTTTAAACACGTTCATATCGTAACGCGGTGAGATATGATGGTGTTCGTGAACGTTCGAGAATAAAACAGACGGTTTTGTTGAACTCTATTTTAGCCCGAGTATAGCCTGAACAAAGTGTTATCTCACATTAAATGAAAGAAAATTGGTTTTAAACATTTAAATGTCTGTAATGTAATTTCACAGAGCGCTCTGGTGGGTTATAAACACGTTATAAACAGGTTATAAACAAACTAACGTTAATAGAACGTTGTTTACTACGTTTTCAGAACGTTAGCACAAAAACGTTCTCATGACACGTCTTTCCTGTAACACTGTAGTTGTATATTGGTCTAAGATGGTTTAGAGAACAATGTCTTTTAGACATTTCAGAAACTGACAGCTTTTTTTACAGAACTAAATGGGTTGGCAGAATGTTTTTAGAGTATATTCAGAACATATGAAATAGGCTATATATATAAACATTTTACACAAGAAGTGACATCATTTGAACGACTATTAAATCATCTCTATGTATTAAGTTTTATGCAAACGAGTCCTTCAATCCTCTTACCAAACTTATTGTTAGATAAATTATCAAAAATATTTGGCATGAGCAATAGATAGATAAAACAATTAAACTATTAAAAAAAAAAAAACAGTAGGTAGCTAGATAGATATTATAAACGAGCTGCCACTGACACCAGACCCAATCTGAGTTTCCACTCTCGTCTATTTGATGTAAGACATGAGAGAAGGAAAGGAAAGGAAATGTGGAGCTGACTTGATTTGCATCGACTGGCCGGTGTGAAGAGGATTTTTATAAGGCTTTTCCATCAGGGTCTCTTGATGATGGGTCATTACAGTCTCACGTGTTTTCTAGGAAATTTAAAACAAGTGTTCCGAGAGGTCAGTAAATTCACGTCTTTATAGCGCCACCTTGTGGTCCATTCTGAACTGGTGCGAGACACCTTGATAAGCAGACATGTCTGGCAGCTGAGCGTTAAGACATATTTTCTCGTGATATAGTCGTAAAAGATCTCCAAATACTGTACATTAGTGTCTCGTGATGAGGGGCCGCTGAGGGCCACCACATCTCCGCTGACATTATATCATCGGATTGAAGTGTGAGGTGTTATACTAAAAGTACAAAGATTTAAGTATTAACACATGCATTCTAATAGTATTTAAATATTTATAAGAGGAATGACACATTTCTGTATTTTTTAATGATTTAAGCACAAATGAATTGGATGTCAGTTGTTTCTATGGGAATCTCTTAATCCTTAACCATTATCTACCTGCTCTGAGTTTGAGTCTAATGATCTGATAGTTCACCTAAAAACTATCCATCCTCAGGATATTATTCCACCTCTTCTCATTAGACAGTCTGCTGGTTCATTTCCTAACAGTGCCGTGGTGAAAAACAAACAATCCAGATTAAAGGGACCCTTCCTCTCAAGGATCCTCAGGAATGTGGTGTTGACTGAGTTACAGTCTTATTTGGCTGCTAATTCTGAGATGCTTTACACAGGACTGAAGTCTCAAGTATACGCTGGTAAAACCCATTTACCTGCACTGGTTACCCAACAAATATAGAATTGATTTTAAAATTCTATTTTTCACATTAGATTAGCCCTCTCTATTTCAAATATTAAGGTGTGCTCTGAATACATATCTATTCTCTCGCGACCCCTCTGATCACTGGTTCATTTATTGGTGTGTTTAAAATTTGATAGTCTTGTTTTATTTATGAGTTTTTATTCGATTCTGTACAGCACATTGATCAATTAAATGTGCTTTCTAAATAAAATGGCATTATAATTTATGGTAAGAGAACCCAAAGCAGAGTGTGGAGCTAAAACAAGAGCAGTTTATTAAAGGTAGACGCTAAAAACCCAAAGAACACAGAAAACACAGACAGACAGACGTATATGCGCAGCTCTGCAGGTCTGACGTCCACAAAAGCAGGAAGAAAAGGAGCTCAGAGGAGCGTGAGTGTGGAGAGTTTTAAACATGATGCTCCGGTGGGTTTCCCTTTGATAGAGTCAGTGGAGCTCGTCATGATTACAGGCCAAAGATACAGTTCAGGGAGGATCCTGTGGGCTCACTGCGGCCCCAGATCTCCAGACAGGCCCTGGCCCTCGCTGTGGTCGGAGCCCCAGAGCCGGTAGAACTGTGTGAAGTCGACGTATGGAGGCACTCTTCCCGTCTCGTCCGGTTGCGCTGCCTGACTGCCTCTCTGCCGGAACAGGCTTCCGTCTCCAGAGCTGGAGCTGGAGCTCTGCGTGTGTGTGTTCGTCGACTGCAGCGTCGCTGTGGGGCTCTGACTGAGGGGAGGAGCACACAGAGGGGCGGGGTCAGCGGGAGGAGCACACATACACAGAGGGGCGGGGTCAGGGGGAAGGGCGGGGTCAGGACTCTCGCTGATGGGCAGTAAGGTGTCTATGGTCAGGGGAATCAGGGGTGTCAGTAGACTACAGTTAAACCAGGGACCGTAGAGAGAGATTCATGCGTTATTCATGTAGTTACCAATGCATTCATCTGTGCAGGATTATTAAAGCTAACTAAAACTAAACCTTAAAACATTGACATTATTTTATATCAGTAAAATAGACATTTTTAAGCGAAAATTTGAAACTTGATGTATTAAAATATAAAAAAATCTAAAACAGAAAAATGATATCACTAAAATTAAGAAAATAAATATAAGCAGATATTTTAGAATTACATATATATATATATATATATATATATGAAAACAAGAAAATAAAATAGCATAAAAATGTAATTGCTACAATTTTAATCATTAACATTAGAAAAGAAACAATTTTTTATTTTATTTAACTTTTTGTAGCAAAATAAATTATAATAATAGAAATGTGAAAAACAATATACACAGAAAAACTAATAAAATAGCTAAATTACTCAAATTAAAATGGTTATTTATTTTTACAAAGCAACATTTCTTATTTTTATTTAGTGGAACCATGATATATATATACTTAACATGGTAAAAACATAAACTAAATGACTAAAAAGTCCTGTGAAGTGAAACAGGAAACTGCTCCTGTGTTACCCGGCGGTCGGCGTGTCTCCCTCCAGAGTGGACGCAGTGTTAGAGCCGTTGGTCAGTGTTCCCTGCGCCGGCATCACCAGAGACAGCATCACACTGGTCTTACTGGTGCTCTGATGATTGGAGTATGGCACAGACACCGGGTAGATCCGTCCTCCTGCACACACACACACACACACACACATCAGTGTTAGTTACGTGTAGAATTCAAACTCAGACTGGACGAGAGGTGCTGATGTTGATTAAAACACACACTGATTGTGTATTAATGCACTAGTTTTGCAAGACTACCCTTATATCATACTTGGAGGAGGAATTGTTCATGCATATGGTTCATATTTAGTAACCCCGTTTTTTCAAAACGATGAGCTTTGTACAAATCGACCAGGAGGCGGGGCTTAGAGGAGAAACAATAATGGACAGTATGTGTTTTTTGCAGCATAAAGCACATAAACACATTACACCAAATACACAAAATAATATTATTTTTAGCAACATCATATGACCCTTTAAACGCAGGGCTAGGGTTGGCCACCCCACTTGCAACAGCTGCTTTTTTCTTGACAAGAATGGAAATTATATTTCAATTTATTTCACAACAAATGCGAGATTTTTCAGTCAAATAAAATGGTGGATCAATTAATAAATATAAATAAGAAATCCTAAGTGTAATGTGACAGTTTTATGTCAAAAGGACTTAGATGAGCCTGTGGAGTTTATAAAGCAGGTGTTAGTGTGTCTGGCGTGTGATTGGTGGAGCTGCGTCTCACCTTGTGTGGGTGTGAGCGATCCGTCTGCGAGTGTGTAGTTCACGACTCTGATCAGAAGCGTCATATCTTCGTGTTTAGCGCAGTGTGGCGCCTTCTGTCTGCCGCTTACGTATGCGTCGTGATGCAGACGCTTCACCCGCTCCACCACCGACTGCGCAGCCGCCTCCAGACTGCTCTGCTGCACCAGCTCCGCCGCTACCATAGCAACGATCTCCTGCCGGGGAACATGGGAAATGTAGTCTGCAGATACTGAAACCATGCTGCAGGACCGATGAGACTAGAGACGCAGCGAATGTTCGGCAATCGAAATGATATAAGTGTAGGGCGGCACGATTATGACAAAAATCATAATTGAGCTCTTATTCCACCTCATGAACTGCTCTAACACAGATCTGCAGAAATAATTCATCTCTGCACCTGATTGACCTGCTCCGGTCCGTGAGCCGACTCCAGGGCTTTTATCAGCCCCTCTGACATCAGCAACAGGAAGCCCGTCACGCCCTCCAGGGATTGGCCACCGTGGATCTCAGGCTCCGAGATGATTGGCTTCTGCTTCGCTGCACTGAATACAGACACGGCATCAAAATCGTTTCCTGTACTGTGTGTGTGAGACAGAGTGTGTGTGAGTGTATATCAGAAACACACCTGAGCACTTCCATGTCTGTGTAGCTAAACTTGACTTTATAGTCTCCGATGCGACGAGTGCTGCTCTGACCGGAGATCAGTCCAGTCTGTCTCAAACGCACCGGATCCAGACCTGAGACACACACACAATCGTTCACACACACAGACACAATCAACACATACTGCTAAAACATAATCGAACATAAAAACATTGAGCATGAGCATATCATTCACCAAAGAAACACTGAATCAGTTCATATATGATTCAGAGTCAGATCCCTGCCGATGTCAGAGACATCCATCATGAAGACTGCTCCTCTTCATTACGGACAGCTTAGTCATGGAGTAATAGTTTGATCGTTTGAAATAAATCCAAAATCAGATCAGAATATTTCTGAAGGAAATTTAAAAATGTTAAAAATTGTTTGAAAAATTCAGCTTTGAAACCACAGGGATAACACAGGTGACTGTATTCCGTATGTAATGCATAAGTGTGTGTGTGTGTGTGCACGTGTTTTTGTGACAAATGAGGACATAACTGTGTATAATGACACAGATATTGCAAGGAGAAGGACTTTTCACGACATTACCCCATGTCTCCACTTTTTAAAACACTTATAAATCACACAGAATGAAGTGTTTTGAGAATCTAAAAGTGTGTTGTGTTTCCTGTAAGGGGTAGGTTTAGGTG
>JAUCMU010000034.1:471488-481638 GCA_032275025.1 Enteromius treurensis
TCAAAACACTTCATTCTGTGTGATTTATAAACTTGTTTCCTCATGGAGACCTAACTAATGTCCCACAAGATCAACATTTACTGCTATTCCTATCTTTGTGTTCCCCATAAGGTGATAAACACCAGGTGCGCTCACACACAGAGACAGACAACAATACACTGTATGGATCAAAAATAAAAAATGTCCAAAATCATTCGGATATTAATTAAAGATCATATTCATGAGGATATTTAGTAAATGTCCCACCGTAAATATGTCATTTTTGATTTAGAAATATGCATTTTGATCAAAGATTTTAAAAGATAACTTTAAAGATAATTTTGTTAATAGTATAATAAATGAAAAGAGTGTCAGTGTAAAAGGGAAAGTTTTGACCATTGGTCAGAAGTTATCACAAACACTCCGGTTCCTGATTGGTTAATGAGATGTGGGCGTGGCAGAAATCATACTAATACACTGATTGAAGAAAGATTTGTGATGATCAGTGAGTTCATCTCCTGACTTCTGGTATTGATCAGTGATTAGCAGGTATTGATCAGCACCTCGTGTTTGATGGAGCGTGCTCCGTAGTGAAGGTTATAGCCTCGGGCCAGCAGCTCCAGCACCGGACGCTCCCACAGCAGTGTGATGTTGTGCCTCTGCTTGGCCTGAAACACACACATCACAATTAAATAACTCTCATTACATCTAATACTTACTGCTTGGAATGAAAACCTTTTACCATAATTCTAATCAGAATATATATACACACACACACACATTTGAATCCTATTTAATTATAATTAGCAATAAATGCAAAAAAATATTGTGCAAAAATATTAATAGAATGTAATAATTGTATGTGCATTATATTTATAGACAAACCTTTTATTATTATATAAATATTACACGTACACACACACACATTTTATATTATATATATATATATATATATATATATTATAAAAACATTATTACTATAGAAGATATAGAATATATATAATATAAAAAATACATATATACACACACCATCAAAGCTTTTTTTTTTTTTTAAATGCTGGTATAGACGTATTTCAAACGACACACACACACACACACACTGATGTATGGCTGAAGGTCTTGAACAAGTGTGTTTGTCCCTGCAGGCAGACGCCTGACAGATATGAAGTTTTATACGTATTTAAATATTTATGAATAGACCACATGTTAACTTCACTAATATGATTACAGTCGTCAGTGCAGCAGGCTGCTATTGATCCCCGAATGTGTGTGTGTGTGTGTGTGTTTAAAGTCACAGGATCGGTCGGTTTCTGTGTTTCTTGCGTCCTCACCTTCTTGGCCCAGTAGTTGAGTTCTTTGCTGACCAGCTGAATCAGCTCAGAGTGACAGAATGGAAGGAAGTACACAATCTCGTTGATCCTCCCCAGAAACTCATCCCGTCGGAAATGAGCCTGTAAGCACCAATCAGATCATCCAATGAGACATCAGCAACCAATCACTGAGCCGCGATGAGAAACACCTGAGGATGGTGGGTTACCTTCAGGATGGGCCGGATCACCTGCTCCTTGAAGGTGTTGGAGATGGTGATCTTCTCGCTCTTCTGAACGTCTTCTGCAGGAACAGAAGCAGGTCATCAAACAGGACTTTCATGGAAACGTGAAGTAACGTGTCAGGTGTAACTGCTCACCCAGATTCTCAGCCAGACGCCGGCGGCTCTGCTCCTGAGCTTCCTGTCTTAGCTGCAATGCATGCTGGGCAATTTCATCACTAGCTGCATTACACGTCATGATGAAGATGGCATCTTTACACTCAATGGTCTTCCCCTTCCCATCAGTCAGTCGACCCTGAACCACAGACACACACCAATCTCATTTGGAAACGCTCTAGAAACTATATCAAATACTATTAAATAATCCTAATCATTATCACAGCCATCAGCTATGTTATCACTCAACTCGCCAAATAAAGTTGAATATAGTACTATACTGTCATCCAGCTCTATATAAATTAAGTTGGATATATAACTATATTTTCGTCCAGCTCTATTTATAACGTTGGATATACAGTAGAAGTATATTATAAACCAGTCTATTCTCGGTTTGCTAACAAAGTGAACCTGTACCTCGTCAAAAAGCTGTAACATAATGGTCAGCACATCTGGATGAGCTTTATCCACCTCATCGAACAGAACCACGGCGTTCGGACACTGTTTCAGCTGTTTGGTCAGCTGACCACCTTCTTCATGACCCACATATCCTGGAGGAGAACCAATGAACTTCGCCGCCTGAAAGAGACAGAAGAGGAACACAGAACAAAGACATGAAAGACAAAGAAAATGCGAACTGGGCAGATCTGACCTCTGAGGGGATCAACTCAGTGATTAGATCAGAACACACACACACACACACACACCGTTCATCCAGCCCAGCAGAGTGACAGTGACAGTCCTCTATCAATACAATAAGAGGGTGTGATTGAATTGTGTGTGTGTTTAGGCTCAGTCTAAGGTCACTGTGTAACAGTGAGACTAAATGGCTTATGAAGGAGAATCACAGAAGAAGACAACCTCCGTTTAGTGTGCAGAGATCGCTCCTGCTAAACCAGAAACAAGACTTCTAGAAACACAAGCTCAGCTTCACACAACATTACTATATGAAATTCACAACACAACAAGCACATTATGCATGTGCGTGTTCTCCAAAGCAGATATTAGTGTAGGTCAGGAATTCAATAAAAAATATAAATTTTAAATGAATAATTTTAACATTAAGACAAAAAAAAAAAAATCATAAAAATAACAAAGTACATAAATATTATTAAAATAAAAACTATACAAATAAAAAAATAAATAAAATCTTTAAAATGTCAAATTAAATTCATATTTAAAAATAATTTAGATAAACATTTAAACGAAACAATAACACAAAAGATGACCGTTAATAGCAATGTTATTAATATTAAAAATAAAAATGAAATATCAACTTAATCGGGGGATGTCAGATTTTTCATAAATATGTTTGACTGTAAACAGGTTTTGGCTAGCAAAAGAACTATTGTGAATCCCCTTGAGGTCTGAGGTTTGATTCATATACATGCAGCATCCACAATATGATTTTACACTTGCATTAATTCTTTTTGAGGATCATGGTACTGAGACACTTTGACTGTGAATTCTGTGCTAAAATGTGTGTGTCTCACCTCATGTTTCTCCTGAAATTCAGACATGTCCATGCGGATGAAACCCTGTATAAAAGAGCGACATAATCTTATAAATTGCCCTTCACAGGAAGCCAGTCATTTCAGAAGAAGGCTTATTTACTGACTGACCTTCTTAATGTCTTTATGCATGTATCGCGCCACTTGCTTGGCCAGCTCAGTTTTACCTGCAAAAATAAACATTTATTTGATTTTATACAAAAAACAGAAATTCTAGGAATATTACAGCTGTCACGTGACAGACAGAGTTTGATGAAGACGTGAGTGGTTTTAACTCATTTAGATGCTAAAGTCTCTCGGTAAAACAAGATGACTGTTTCCAGTCAGGGAGAGAGATCAATTCAAGCCGTGTGTTTATTTTGCTGGCGTCTCATGGCACGTGTGTCCGTCATCTCTCCCTCCCTTCATTCTTCTCTCAGGGTAATGTAGTCTGTGAGAGTAAATATCACCCTTATGAATTTTAATAAACACATATATGGTAAGTGGAGGGACTTTGTTGAATATTGATGACGAGTGATCAGACAAGCCGCTGGCGATAGGAGAAACGTCTCTTCATCAATCAGAGTGCATGAAACAAACACTTCTCGGTGAGCCTCTGTGTGTTTATGCTTATGCTCAAAAAAGTGTATTTCATTTACAGTTAGATAACAAACAGATTTCATATTATCCACGTCTTAAAAATCCCAGCAGATTAAGGCAGTTGTTTTGAATGAATAGTTCTTCAAATATGCAAATTAAGCAATATTGAATAAAATCTGAACACCGGATAATGCCAGGTGCCAAAATGTAGTTGGATTATATTAGAGTTAAAGGCTTTTATCTAGGGAATTTTAGATATCTGTTTTTATCACTCCATAAATGAGAAAATACAGACAATAAACAGGATTCTCCCTGTGTTTTTAGGAACAAAGTATTGTGTAAATCAGTGTGAATGATATATGAACAAGCCTTTCAGTAAAAACCTTCAGAATATAAATAGGAATACAACTCTAAGTTTTGGTGTTTGAAAGTGCTGCTGAAGTGGAGAAACACACTCAAAGTCTTTAAAAATATGAATTTTCGCCATGTTTTTAGGAATAAACTGCTGTATAAATCAGTGTGAAAGATATCTGAACAAATACTTCCACAAAATCCTTCAGAATATGGATATGAATAAATCTCTAAGTTTTGGTGTTTGTAAGTGCAGCAGATGTGGAGAAAAAAACTCGTTTTGTGAAAATGGGCTTTAAAGAGATATGTATTGTAATTGAAATTTACAGATGCAGATAACAACAAAAAAAAGAAACCACTCAGTAAATACCTTCAGAATATAGAAAGAATAGAATTATAACATTGAATGTATGTCAGTGCTGCTGAAGTCTAAAAACAAACTCAAGATTTGAGTTTATATACGTTCATATATAAATCTGTGTTGTAATTGAAATCTGCAGACACAAATACATAAAGTACAATAATAAAAAGCATGTGAAGGATATATGAACAAATCCATCGGTAAATACCATCAGAACATAGAGAGGAATAAAACTGTAAGATTTGGTGTATATAAATGCTGCTGAAGTAAAGAAACAAAATCATTTTGAGAAAATGGCCTTTAAAGATATATAATGGAACTGAAATCTACAAAAATGTTTTAGAAATCTGTCTCAATGATATATATTAACAAACTTTTCAGTAAAAACCATTAGAATATAGATGGGAACAAAACTCTAAGAGTTGGTGTAAGAAAGTGCTGCAGAAATCTAAAAACAAATTCAAGTAAACAGCCTGGTCATGTATAAATATGCACTGTTATTGAAATCTACAGACGCAAATTGATAAAGCGCAATAAAACAGACACTTTAATATGTATTTAGGATGTTTTCTTTACACTAGTCTGAAAGAAGGCATCTTGTTGTGTCTTGTATATATAAAAGAAAAAAAAAAAACAGACACAAAGAAGTGGACTGATGCACAGTAAATAATCATACGCTGACTGCAAGAAGTAGATCACGCCAGAGGCCTGTCTGACTCCACGACTGAACGTGTTTATGTTCATCACGTACACATAAATGACAGATCTGGTGAGTAAACGCGTCTGTGAATTTCATATTAGACTGTAAATCATTTCCGATGGGAGAATTTGACAAAACTCCTATGTGACCCTATTGAAGAGAAACAGGCTCTTGCTTCTGGGTGAACAACAAAACATTTGCATGTACACATTTAACTAATGCTTTTATTCACAGAGACTTTTAAGAGATACGGGCTTAATACTGTTGGAAAAAAAGAAAGAAGAAGTTACCAATTCCAGATGAGCCCAGGAAGAGGAATACGAGGGGATGTTCTTCATCGTACCAGCCGTTCTCCTTCCTCCTAATAGCTGTGGAGAAAAACAGACAATAATTGACTCTAGACAGACAGACAGACGGCAATGAGAGGACAGACGGACCGGACGAGAGCAAATGCTTTGAAAAAAAAAAAAAAAAGACAAAGACTGAGGGAAGACAGAATGACGGAGAGAGAGACAGACGAGAGCGAGACAGGGCCTCTCTGCACCATTAGACACACACTAATTTCATTACGCTGCTGCAATGCTGGAGCAACTAAATCAGGTTAGAATAGATCCAGCAGAGACGCGGCACGATAACACACGCTCACCATGGCAACCAGCACAAGTGTGTGTGTGTGATCATCAGACGTCATTACAGAAGATATGTTTGTGTTATCTGTGTTGAGCTGCGTACAAACAATCATTCAGTTGTCTTTAAAGTAACAGCATCACACACTCGTTTACTCAGCTCTCTAAATGGGTTCCTTCCATAGACTTCTATTGCTTTTATATACAGCTAGCCATAAATACTAAAACCCACACAGAAAACTGTATTTTCACCGTAAACTCGTTTACTTCTCAAAATATGGTTAAGTAGACTGTATAAACATACGACTTGTGTGTTGTCGTTTCTGGATAAATATAATCCATAGAGACTGTTAGACACGATATGATTTCTTACCGGTCTGGAAATCACAATTTAAAAATTCACTAACAATATTAACTGAAAAAATGTGCTATTCTGACAAGTGATCAATTTGTTTTTACATTACTACAACTGCATGTTCACAGTTAGATAAAGCAATACCCCAGTAAGAACACACAAACATCAGGGAAAATACAGCATTTTTAATTTCAGTAAATGTTTAGAGATGACTGAAATGTATTAGTCGTATAAATTAACTACGCATTCATTGTAGACAGATTACATCAGTGGTATTTTAGTATAACTGACATAATATTACAGCTCTTATTGATATTTCGAATTCGTTTATATATTATCATTTATTTTAACTTCAGTAAAACTTTTAGCAATTTTGGTGAATTTGTGATTTTTATTAATTTTAGCTTTTGAAAAAAAAATGTAATAGTTTATTTTCATTTTAGTTAATTTTGTACATCAAATTACACAAAATAAAAATAACACGCATTCTAACATCAATTTATAAAAGTTATGTTTTCTTGTTTGTTTTAGATTTTTAAAACATAGACACACACAGTATATTGTCAAGCTTAGTACACACACTGTCCTTCCAGAGACAGAACATTTCAAAGGCATCAGGACGTCTCTCACACACACACACACACACACACACACCAGTCCTTGAGAGCGCACCAGTGATCAACTCATTTCTAATCCCTGTTTATTATCAGCCAATCAGATTCAACCACACACACACGTGTGCAGTGATGTATGTGTAGTGTGATGCTCTCTGTGTCTCGGGACGGAGGACTGTAATGACATTAGTGAAAATAATCACCGCCAATAACCTTTAGCCCTGAGAGCAAAACCCAGAATCAATCCACAGCTTCCTCTGTGTGTGTGTGTGTCGTTTTATATTTGTCTCGAACTTAATAACTGTTTGACAGAATGTGAAAGGAAAAAAAATTAAACAATGCATGAATATTAAAATCATCAACAGTTTAACGTATAATCATTGCATTTTATGATAACAATAAAATAATCACATAGTAATTTTTGCAGGAAATCAGGTTGAATAAAAAAATCTGTTAATGTTTTTGAAAATTCTGCTTTGCATCATTGAAATAAATAACAATACATTCACAGAGAAAAAAGTTATTTTAAATTGTAATAATATATTTAACAATTTTATTGTTTTTATTGTATTTTTAATTAAATAAATGCAGTGTCGGTGAGCAGAAAATTACAATAATTCCAAACTTGATTGGTAGTATTCATTATGTTCACTTAAACCAATAAATACTTACTAAATGGCATTTACACTTGACTTGAGTATTTTAAGGAAAAATATTGCATTTTATTTTAGTGTACAAAACATAAAATATAATAATAAATAATATATATATATGAATAAATATATAATACAGTTTATAAAAAAAAAACAACAAAAACTAAAGTAAAAACAGAAAATAAAAAAATGTAAATATGAACAAACACTACAGTACATCTATGCTAAAATAAGACTGGTTCAAGTTGATCAAATGCAGAAGAGCAGCTTCATTGCATCAGATCATTAAAATAAATTGTAATAATGCAGAAGTGTGTGTTTAATTGCAGTAGAAGCAGTGCATACGCGTGTGTGTGTGACTCAGGCCGATGTATTCACTATATCAGCTCTCACAGATCAATAACGCTGGTTTTATCACAGTGCTGATGGGATTCAATTGCTTTCGGGACAATTTGCCACAGCAATAACTGTCCATTTATCAAATCAGAGGCAGAGATTGGGCTCACTGAAGCGTCACTATTTCCTCTGCTGTCTCTCTCTATCTATCGAGGACGGCCGTCTCACTATTGATGGACACGCAGAACAACGACATGCAGAAACACTCTGAAGATCAGCTGATCAGAACTCACACTCATCTCTACAGATCAACCTGCACTCTGATCAGATTGTGTATCAAACATTTGATTCAGATCGGGACGTCTTTTTAATTTATTATTATTATTATTATATATATATTGCTGTAAGTTTGCATTTGATCATATAAAGAAATCATGCAAAATACCACTAAATAAGCAAAAAATTAAATCTTTACAAAATCCACAAACCTACTAGCGTGTGGAATAAATAATACTTATCATTTTGTTATGGTTTTTATTTTTAAGCTGCATTTTATTTTTATTTAATTTTATTAATTTTATTCTATTCAGAAATCATGTAAAATAGTAGTAAAAACAATATATATATATATATTTTTTTAACAAATATTTAATTAATATTGCTTTATTGCAGTCTTTCTAATCAGGCACTGAATTCAATACCTAAACAAGTTCTTTTAGTCAGAAGGGCTGTTCAGAGTTCAAACCGGGCAAAATTAAGCAAAAGTCTGCCAACACACACACACACACACACATTCCGTAAAAGCTCATTGATCGATGAACAAACACCCCTCTCTCTGTGTGTGTGTGTGTTCAGTATTTATTAGAGGTGTATGTTATTGTGTTTTAACTCATATCTGTCTCTCTGTCTGTCCTGGGACTCATAGAGGAGACACACACACACTTACAAAAGAAAAATCAAAGAAAAAAAAAATGAAGTATGAGGAGGGACAAGTGTGAGGACTGGAGAGAGTCAACCGATCTGCTGGAAACAGAACAACACAGGAAGTGATGGAGAGACGGAGACGCTGGCAGGAAGGAGCAGAAATCGAGTTAAGAAGCAGATGAAACTCTGGAGCAGCTGCATAATACACACACACACACACACACAAACACACACACACACACACACTCAAATCTACATCAATGAATTATCTGCAGCCACAAACACCGAGGAAGCCAAAGGAAGACCCTCACAGACATAACTCTCTGAACTGTCCGGTTCAAATTGAGCATTTACTACACACAAATACAATCAGCAGAGATGAGCAGACAGACACACGTGCCTGGAGCTGTGCAGACCATCATGCACTGGGCCTTGTGTGTGTGTGTACCTGATGCAACTGTATTGATGGCTCCTTCCTGTCCAATGATGTGCTCCTTCAGTCTGCGCTCCAGAGGAAACTTCCTCCTCTCCTCCGCCTCACGTTTCCGCTGCGCCTCCGCAAACTAGAGAGAGAGAAACATACACAGTCACAAGCAGACACACACACACACACACACAGAAAGACAGATAGAGACACACACACACACACACACATAGAGAGAGAGAGAGACACACACACACACACATAGAGAGAGAGAGAGAGAGAGAGAGAGAGAGAGAGAGACACACACACACACACAGAAAGACAGATAGAGACACACACACACACAACAACAATAATACAGGGAAGAAAATGAACTTGAATAAATGCAAGTGTGTGAAACGATGTTTGAGTAACAGGATATATATCTGAATATATGTTTAATTCAGCTTCTTAATTACTCTTCTGTAAATCATGAAGATCTGGAGTAAGTGATCCACTCTATATCCAGCTCTGAGGTTTATCAGTGACGTCATCAGCTGATCGAGTCTGTCAGCAGGTGTGTGTGTGTGTGTGAGAGACGCCCTGAAGCCTGTAACAATGATACGGGATCATGATTGTTTCACCTGCAGCTCATTAACCCTCCGACAGGATTACTGCGGATTACAGCCTTAATCCAGAATCAACACACACACACACAGAGCAGCAGATTACACACACATTATCACCCTGAACTGATGAGATCTGGAGACTAAACAGGACTAAGCCACTGAACCACGGTAAATGTGTTCAAAGCAGGGCTATTACTGCTGACTAAAACAAATCATCAAAGAAAGTATGTTATTAGAAACAAAATAAACATTGACTGAAAAAAAGAAAGGTTTCAGCTAGTTTCAGTAAAAAGAACAATAAAAGAACTAATAATAATGAAATAATGTAAAGTATTCTGACTTAAATTTTGATTAGGAAAGACACACACCTGTCTATATAAGACCTTACAGCTCACAATGCATGTCAGAGCAAATGAGAATCATG
>JAUCMU010000034.1:518121-533265 GCA_032275025.1 Enteromius treurensis
ACACCTAAACCTGCCCCTTACAGGAAACACAACACACTTTTAGATTCTCAAAACACTTCATTCTGTGTGATTTATAAGTGTTTTGTACCCATGAGACCCCATGAGTCTGTGTGTATTCAGGTTTACACACACACACTCATATCTTTCAATTTGATTTTAATTATTTTTTACATTTGAATCTATTTAGCATTATTTATTTTAAACTATTATACGTTTTTAAACAGTTTTTCATTATTATTTAGATATTTTTTTATTTTATTTCATACTTTATTTTTTTTTAATAAAGTTTATTTATTTATTTATTTTTCAAGCTTTTACTTGAATTTCCTTGAATCAAACCATTTGTGCTAAACTCGATCTTTCTATGTGTCTCTCTCAGGTTCTCTTCCCAAGTGGGTGGTTAACAAGTCTTCCCAGTTCTTGGCTCCTAAAGTGAGTAAAGTGCACTAGTTCACTCCATCCTTACACTCGTTTATTGTTACGCTCTTCTGTCCTGCTCGCTGACCGTTATTTGTTCTGTAGCTCTTCTACTGTTCCTCATTCCTAACACAATTAATCCTGAAAACACACAGAATGACAGACATGAGTGTGCGTCTGTGTGTGTTGGTCACTTGCATGCGTGTGTGTGCGTGTGTGTGCGCAGTGAAGTAGGTCATCAGTTTTCCCAGGAAACATCAGAGAGTGAAAGAACAGATGAGTGAGTGATTGATTAATAAAGAGACACTGAGTGACAAAAGAAGCTGTGAATAATTAAACAGACTGACATCATGAACATCATTTCTACAGCATCATCAGGTTCTGATGAATCATACGATCAAACATTAATGTAAAACATTCAGCTTCAGTAAATAAAGTTTTAGGGCAATTGTAATGATTTAAAGGAGAGCAAAAGAAGACTGAAGAAGTGAAGCGATAGACGACAAGCAACCGCTCTGAGACGTCACTGAGACAAAGAG
The DNA here is from genome assembly GCA_032275025.1 of Enteromius treurensis. NCBI lineage: Eukaryota > Metazoa > Chordata > Actinopteri > Cypriniformes > Cyprinidae > Enteromius > Enteromius treurensis. The sequence continues at coordinate 519,078 of JAUCMU010000034.1, forward strand.
CTGCACTGTGTCTAAATGTGTTCCTCTGATTGAATTACTGTAGATTGTGTGTGTGTCTGGATGAACACAAACACTCCTCAGTTTCAATCCTCCTTTAGTTTAGAGGTTTATATTAGACATACGGCTGTGACACCCACCAAAAATATCTCTGTGTTTTTAGAGATTTTATTGATAACGTGCTGAGTTTCTTCTTCTTTTTTTTTTTATAACTTTTTTAAATATTTGTATTATTTACACATAAAAAGAATGTATTTAATTATTTTAAATAGAATGTTTTATCATTGAGCTATTTTAATGCTTTATAATTTATTTGAACCAGTTTTTGTTTGTTTAAAAAAGAAATGTTAATCTACTTTCAAATCAAAAAATTTCCATAGTGATTATTTTGTTTTTAAATTTGTTTTATTTGTTGTTTTGATATTTATTTTTTTATAGAAATATTACTTTTAATAATATTTATTTATATAAAAAAATGTTTTATAATTGTATTTTTTTAAATGTATAAAACTAAATTGTTATTTTAATATTTCATTGTTATTATAATCATGTTTTAAAATGTACTGTATTTAAGATACTTTTTAGAATTTTTTTTTATTTGATCAAAACTTTAAATTAATTTTTATTTAATTTTTCCATTGTTTATTTGTTTTCTAATTATTCTGTTTTATATGTAGCACTTGTTTATTTTAAAATAAATTTATTATATTATTTTAATAAAAGTTTTATATTTTTATTCTAACACTTTTTATGTTTAACATTGTTTTATTTTAATAATTATATCATTTATTGAATCAAATTTTTTTTTTCTGAAAGTGTGTTTTTTTTATGTATTAATTTGAGTCAAATTTGTCATTAAAATATTTTTTTTTAGTTCAGTAATTTCTCATGACGTCTCTGTGTGTGTGTCTCAGGCGATGAAGCGCATCAGTAAAGCGTGTCTTCGGTATCCCGAGTGGAAGCAGAAGCACAGTCCAGGTTTCAAGCCGTGGTTGTTCCCGGAGCAGAACCCTCTCTCCAGCATCCCTCTCTCCGAACTCTCCATCCAACACGCAGAGTCTCTGGAGAACATCGACGAGAGCTTGCTCAGCGAGAGCAAAGAGGCCGAGCACAGCGACGACGAGGGCCACAACTGACACACACACACACACACAGCCCAATGAAGTGCTAAATCCAGATTATGATTAATTTGTTTACACAGATGTACATGATTTTGAGATATGATTCTTATTTCTGACCTTCTGTACGCATGCAGTTTGTCTCCAGATACACAGAGGGCACTGACGTCGATCTGCTGTACGACACTAGAGTTCAGTGAATGAAGGAATGAATGTAGTAATGAAGAATAAAAAAAACAATAACTGCCTGTGTTTTTGGAGCTCTGTCGTGTTTCTTCTGTTTTATTACAACAAAAACTCCAGAGAAAGCCTTCGAGTTGTAATGAAAAAATACAATAGGAATTTATAGTAATTTTTTAAAAAAAGTAAAAATTTTAACATTTCTTGACCAAAAAAAGGCTTAAATTGTGCTTACATTTTTCAAAGTCTGCATGAACTTCTGCATGAGTTCCGCTGGTCATACATTTAAAAGTATCTTCTGAAAGCACCGATATATTTTTAGAATCTAAATCAGCTGTTTTCTGTGTGAATCTGTGTTAAAGTGTAATTTATTTCTGTGATGTTCAGCATCATTACTCCAGTCTTCAGCGTCACATAATCTTCAGAAATCATAATAATACACTGATTTACTGCTCAACACACACTTCTGATTATTAATGTTGAGAACAGATGTGCTGCTCAATATTTTTGTGGAAACTGCTATGCTACCGTTCAGTAGTTCAATAACGAATAATACTTTTATTCATCAAGGATGCATTAAACGTGCTTAAAAGTCACAAGTGAAGAGATTTCTAATGTCACAAAAGATTTCGAAAAAAAATGAAATCTATTATAGTTTTTTCAAAAATATTGTGCGGCACAACTGTGTTCAACATTAATAATCATCTGTTTCTGATTGAATTCATTAGAAGAAACACCATAGAGTCAGCAGCTGATAATCACAGAGAATAGATAGCATTAAGATTAAATCAATTCTAAGTCAAAATAACAGAGAGTTATCAGGCTCCGCACTCAAATGTTGTATTTGTCCTTCACTGACTCATCTGTCTTTCTCTGTCTTGTCTTCTGTCCATCATGTCAGTGTCTAAGAGTCATTATCAGTGTGAGAGGAGACAGTAATGCGATCTGATGATGCTGACAGTGAAGAGATTCATCTGACACACACACACACACACATCAGAAGTACTAGTTCGGTTTCTGCCTGAAACTATGTGAGATCCTCATTAGTGGATTGTGTTTTATTTCTTTGGACGTGCGTGTGTGTGTGTGTGTGTGTGTGTACTGACTTTACCTGAAAAGTGCAGTGTTTGCAATGGTCCTCTTTAAAGCTGCTCTACAGTAGAGCTTAATTTGGTTGACATTATTGACACTGTTTTCCTGTTTAACTCTGTAAAGCTGCTTTGACACTATCTGCAGAAGTGCTACTGAACTGAAGGTGACTCAACATGTGTGTGTGTGTGTTCATCACTTCCTGTTATTTTACATGAACGTTGTAAAGCCACGTGGACATTACAGTACAGTGAAACCACAAGAAAATGTGTCTCATGTGACCATATATGGTCATCCTCAGTACCCTGTTATCATTCATTCGTCCATAATAACTCTTCCTTCAGTGAAAAAGTGCATCTTCAGTTGTCTCTCAGATATTTGTTTAGAGCTCTGTCTTGTGAACGCTTGATCTGTGCAGATTTCTCTCCTGATTCAGACCAGAACACTTTCCCCTAACCCTAACCCTAGTCCTAGACTATAATGTAAATCTGAGTTTTCTTAAAACAGAAAGACACTTGCACTGACTGATCTTAAATGAGTGCTTTTGTTTTTTCTTAAGATGCACACCAGTAATGCTTTTTTGTTTGTTTGTTTATTTATAAAAAATTACTTAAATGTCCTTATGGATATGGCCTAATCCTGGTTAAGCCCTGTCTATGAAACCGGGCCATTATGTATTATTTTAGTCAAAAAATGCTGGATTGGTTTGATCTTTTGTCTTCTCCAGATGTTAACAGATGGACAGTTATCTGGTGATTCACCTCTAAAGAAAACATTCAGTGTCTCTCTCTCTCACACACACACTTGTTTGTGTATCTATCTTTGTGAGGACATACATTGAGTCAATGTAATCTGTAGCTCCTGACCCTAACCCTGCCCATCAGAACTAAGTGCTTTACCAAAACCCTGACCCTAAACCTATCCATTACCCAACTAGACCCTGACCCCTAAAACCAAGTCTTGACACTTAACCAGGTCTTAAAAGGACTCCCAGAAAGTGAGAACCGGACAATTGTCCTCACTCTGATGATCTAAAACTTAAATCGGCACCTCACAAACATAGCTGTACAAGTGCACACACACACACACACACACAGTTGATGTGAGCTGTTAGTATGCAAGTATTTGAGACGCTCAGGTGGTAGACTCTGACTCACTTTCATCCTACACTAAAGTTTACTGATGATGATGCTGAAAAGCATACTTTATATCTCTTTATGAAACAAACATCTGCAGATGAACCATTGCATGTGACGTCCACACTCTTCTGGACATGTGCTGTAGGGTGCTGTACAGTGTGCACACTATGAAGGAAACACCTGTATGACTCGACTCACGATAAAAGTCATCCCATAATGCAACGTGGTTGGTTTGACAAGTTTGCAAAATGAACCAGTGATAACATCACCTGTGATTAATTATACACAAACTTTTTTAGAAATGCCACATTTTCTGATTTCTGGTAATAAGCCTGCATTGTAATGAGGAAAATAATGCAGCATACTACTGTCTGAAGTCACTGCATGCTAAGCTCCAGCAGGAGGTAGTGTATAGTGTGCAGTGTGCAGAATGAACACAGGCTAATATTCACTCACAGTCCTGCAGCGCCACCTATCGGTGTAACACTGCTGGTAAACACATTCAAATACAATGAAACTACAATATCCAAAAATACCACAATGTATTAGATTATCCTAAAAATATTTCCCTATTCAGAAGTTTACATTTATGTTTAGTCATTTAGCAGATGTTTTTATCCAAAGTGACTAACAAAGCAATCAGAATCAAGAGCAATGGTACACAAGTGCTAGAACATGTCTCAGAAAGTCCTTTTTAATTACATTAAAATAAAAACTGTAAATTATGTGATTGCTTCCATTGTCCTCATGTGTAAGTCACTTTGAATAAAACCCTATATGTAAAATGTAAATAATAGGCCTTTTTATAGCTATAAACGACTAATGATTTTTAATACGTTATAAATTAGGTATTTTTGTATATTTAATTGATACATTTATATATAATAAATACATATTTTGAAGAACAAATGATTATAACATAATTATAATTAATTAAAACATAAAATTAATATAAACTACACACACAAACACACACACACACACACACACACACACACACACATATGTATATATATATATATATATATTACACACAAGATGAAATGAAAATTACATCAAGACAGTCAGTTTCCTTCAGAAATACAGTGATATACAAACACCCACACTGGTTTGGATTTTGAAGCATGCAGTGGCTCGTGTTTATTCAACATCAAAAGTCAAAGCCTTTTGAAAAAAATGTGTGTGTCAGTTTTGATATGGTGGCCACAGATAAATCAATGTATGGGAAACACTGTATATACACTATACCAGTTAAAAGTTTGGTAACAGAAAGATTTGTAATATTTTTAAAAGATGTGTTTGTCAAGGCTGCATTTCTTTGATCAAAAATACAGGAAAATATTTTTACCATTTAAAATAATTGGTTTCTATTTTAATAAACTATAAAATATAATTTATTTCTGTGGTGCAAAACTGAATTTCCATCAGCCTTTACTCCAGTCTACAGTGTCACAGGATCCTTCAGAAATCATTCAAATAGGCTGATTAATTATTAGAATTTTCAATGTTGGCAAAGTTGTGATTCTTTGATGAATAATAAGTTACAAAGAACAGTATTTATTAAAACATAAATAATTTCAAACAATATAAATCTTTGCCGTCACTTTTTATCAATCCTAGCTGATTCAAAGTTTTAATTTCTTTCAAATAAAAAAAAAAGAATAAAAATGTACTGACCCCAAACTTTTGAATGCTAGTGTATATTGTTAGAAAGGATTTCTATTTAAAATTTATTAATTCAAGAATTTCCAGCATGTTTTTAGTGTAGATTCTCAACGCGAAACCAGGTTAGGGGCATCGCTTTCCCCTTGTTTGTTACTTTTCTCAGCGCTGTTTAGGATGGACCAATCAGAGTCGAGTGTGAGGATTCGATGAGGATTTAATAAAAAATAAAAAAAATTAAGGTTGATAAAAAATTATTTACTTTTTTGTGTCAAATAACAATCCTTATATTTTATAATATTACACTTATATCAATCAAACTAGACAAATGCGTCGCGAGGCCGCGCGCCCCCTGAACAATGTGACCGTTGTGTATCATAGCAACCTCCATTAGTTTGCCGCCCAGCGGGTCGCGTCGCGTTAAATCCGTCGCTTGCTGCGGAGTTTCGCACCCTCATGTGACGCGCCGCCTACGGAAGTTTCTTGCAAGTTTTTCTGCGCATTTCAGTGGATTGGAGTGCCCGAGAAACACACAACTATCCGGAGCGAGAAAAGAGCCCGAGGCGCGCGTGCGAGTGTGCAGCTCAGTCTCATCGGGTGCGACTTTCTCCTCAGTTGGAGCGCGTTTTTCAGTCAGTAACACAGAAATGAAGGAGTGAAAACACCTCGGCGATGTTATCAGCGCAAACTCGAGCAAATCTCAGTAAGTTTTGTGATCCTCTGCAGTCCCTCATCCGGGGGAACACTACAAACTTCCCTCTTATTTTAAAAAGAGTGTGCAGGCCTTCATAACAGGACATTTCTGTAGCGAGTATTGACTATATGTCGTTTTAATTAAGTTACACGCGATTCATCGCTTAGAAATCACTTTTGTTGTTAGATAACTTACTTCTGTAAAATTAAAAAGAAATTCCTCAGGCAGAAGTGTGAGAAAAGACTTACATTTCAGTAGTGTTTCTGTGTTTTCAGGTCTTTCTCGGTTAATGTCTGTCTCTCAGTTTATTTGTTTTCTTGTCTGTCAGTTGAGTATGTGCTTTATTGGTGTATATTGGTCTCCATCTTTCTCTGTTTGTTTTTCTGTCTTTCGCTCAGTCTGTTTTTTTTCTGGTTGCTCAGTTTCTGGAACGTTTGTGTCTTTACCCGGTAAATGTGTGTGTGTGTGTGTGTGTGTGAAGGAAACAGTGAGTTTAAAAGGTATGTTTAAAGGTACATGTGTGTGTGTGTGTGTGTGTTTGAGGGATGTGGTCTTAAACCACAAGATTTCACAGCCGTTGTGGCTCGACTAATAGAGTTCTTAAAGAGATATAGCACTAATACTGTCGTGTTCTGCATGCACAGGATGATTTCAGTTCCTTTAGCACTCATAATGGAGATCTGTGTGTGTGTGTGTGTGTGTGTGTGGAGGGGTTAACTAGTCCTGTGATGTGGCTGGAATGTTAATCAGGTTGATGTTTGTTATAAACACTGAAGCGGCTCAGTGCAGCTTGATGTTGTTCAGCATTTCTTTCAGTGAGTGCCCGTCAACACTTCCCGTTCCTTGTGAATTTGTAACCAGTTTGCCTTATTTTTTCTTGTCACATCAGCTTTTGATATTAAATGCAACTAAACCAGCAGCAGCAGCACATGATCAGAGACCGAGTGCTGTCTGATGTCTTTATTATCACGCTAGAGATAAGCAGGTGATTTTTTTTGGTGGTAATTAGATGATTAGTTTGCTGATAAACAGAAGTGGTAGTTGGCTCTTGTTTCAGTTCCAAAACCAACTGACGGAGGTATCGATGGGTAATAAACATCTTAATTGCATGGCTAAATTGTTTTCTGTATCTATTGGTGTAATATCAGGGACTATCAACCACTAATAATTCAGCCAAACTGTCAAATGTGTAGATGAGTGCGTTTCTTCATCAGGGTCTCAGCAGTGGACTCCAATACATTGAGTCCATAATCTATAATAACTCTTCCTCCAGTGAAAAAGTGCATCTGCTGTTGTCTCTCGCATTTTTTTTTTAGAGCTGTTTTGTCTCGTAAAAGCTGCTTGATCTGTGCAGAACATTTCTTCACTGGAGGAAGAGTTATTGTGGATTATAGACTCAATGTTTCATCATTTGTCTTCTACTGAAGGACTGGAGTGATGTTCCTATCAGACTCTAATTCTGACATTCACTCTTCCCTGGTGGATGATGTTTGTAAGAGTTTGTTTTACAGTGTTTATTTGTTCTCGTCTTTGTGTGAGCACAGGGCCGTAGATGCACCATCCGTCTCTCTTCAGCGAGTTCTCGAGTTGTTAGTTAGCTGGTCAAAACTTCACACCGTGTGTGTGACTCTGTGAGCGAGTGTCAATGAGCTCTCAACCACAACTGAGAAGCTTGTTTGCTGTTTTCATCCTGTTTCTGTCTTATGTTTCGTTCTGAGCCGAGGCCGTGAAGTGTTTCATGGCCTTTAATTACAGAGCAGTTGATTGCTCCTCCTCGTGGTTTTCTGGATTGAATGTGTTTCTGACATACCCTTCAGTAAACGGCTTCCATTGACGGTGACTCATACTTTCTACTCAAACAGGGGTTTCCAAACTGTAGGCTGACAGACTTTACTGAGGGGGTCTGTGCAATTTTAAGAGATTAAAAAAGAAGTATTTTTAGAGCGGTCAAAGTTGAATAATAACTTTAACTAGTTGTATGCTGTCAGCATAGATGTGTACTTCACTTTATGCCGTATCTAGTCTGGCACCTGGTTCAGTTGTCTGATACACTCAGAGGTCAGGGGGCATGAGCTGTGTGACCGTGATGATCAGTCAGATGCAGGAGGGGTGAGACTGAGTCGTGTGTGTGTGTGTGTCAGTTTGAGTGAGGATTTGAGAACTGCAGTGTTAACGTAAGCTCACAATCCTAAACATGCCGTTTGTTTCACTTCTCGCCGAACACTTTCTCTCTCTGTTAAACTACAGCCAGATATGAGTCGAGAGTTTAGAAAGAGATCACCTGTTCAGAAATCAGTGATCTAATGGTGTGAGGTAAAGACTAGCCATGAATCCTCTGTCACAGAGGGTTAAAGTTTTCCTAAATAAAGGCACACATTTACAAGTTATTTACTTTTATTAGAATACAAAAAGTACATAATTAACTATATATAATAATCATGTAATTCTTCATAATTACATTATTAAACTGTGTGTGTGTGTGTATATATATATATATATATAGAGAGAGAGAGAGACAGACAGAAAGCTAGATAAAGATGTCTTTTGAATTGTATGTATGTATTTAGGAGCACAATTCAGATCATAAAGTCACATTTATATGTGTTATTTATTATATTGTGTAGTATAATTATTATTGTTATTTGTATTTGGTATATATATACAAATACACATGCATGTTTAAGCAATAGTTAAGAAAAAAGTTATGTCTATATAATAAATATAATATCTAATATACTGTTATACCATTTAAAATGACACACACACACACACACACACACACACATATATATATATCAATCATATTAAATGTTAATGTTAGATGTCTTAAATTTGTAATAAATATAGGCCTATTTGAGATGATCATAAGGTTTTTATTGGCTTAAATGCGAGTATTTATTGACTGCATACGCAGCTGTTTTCACTTTGAAAGGTGCAGAAGGCCTTATTATAAGATACAAATAAGATCTTTAAGACTTTTTTTCTGTTCGTAAACTTTATTAAAATTTTTTTGGACTCTTTAAGGACATTTATGTGTACATTTGCTCCTAAATGCAACTTTCATAAATATGTACATTTAGTCTGAGATGTGAGTAAAACTCTGTAAAGAGGTGTTTAGATAGATATACAGCTTTAGTCTTGTGTTTCTAAAAACAAATAAACTCCATCGACACATGCACTTTCTGCAAATCAATATTGGTTAGTATGTGTGTTTGGATTGGCATTTGTGCTATTGTGTGTTTTTCATGTTGAAACACACATGACCTGCAGATCGAGTCATGAATGTGGAGCATCTAGTTTCCTTCAGTCACAGGGATATTCAGGTGTGTGTGTGTGTACATGTGTTTTCATTTCACATGCAAATCTCTCTCTTAAAGAAAAGCGCACTGTATGTTTGAGAACATCTCTTTATGTCTTCTTTTCGTTGAAATTGACAGTTTTACGAACTTCACACACACACACACACACACACACACACACACACTGCTGTTTCACACTTCGAAGTGTTTGTTTGCATTTAACAGATGCACTTCCTGGTAAAATGATAGTTTAAAATGAGGAAGCAGCTAAAGAGTTTGATTGTGTGTGTGTGTGAAACAGCTTGATTCTCTGAAACCGCTTTTGGTTATTATATTTGCTATAAAGCCCTCCGAGATGATCTCAAGACTTATTAGAAATCTGAAGATGATCTCACCGCAGTTCCTGATTCGAGCTAATAATATCATAAAGAGGAGGAAGTGTCTTTGGCTGAAAATGATTCATTATTTGAAGCACATGCAGTGTTTAACATGTTGACTTCTATAGTAAGCCAAACATAAATTGATGATCCTGCAGCGGCCTTCTTCACGTCGCTGACTCTTGGAAATGGCTGAATGTGGTTCATGGACTCTGTGTACTCTCTCAAATGCTTCTCTGAAGTAACTTCGTGTTTCAATATTTTTAAGCAATTGTGGTCGTTGCACCAAACGGACACAACATTATTGCTGTGCATTGCTAAATATTTGAGTGTTGCACCAGTAAACTAGAGTTTGCAGTAAAAGAGCATCCGAGAAATACCTAACAGGCCTCCTCTTGACCGATATTATTATTAATGATGGTGTTTGAGGAACCGGTGTTAGAACAGAAAATGATTGGAGGTGGAAGGAGCTGCTTCTGTTTTTGGGTGTGTGAATGATGTTTTGTGATGGACAGGGGTTTAACTGCACCAGCGCTCCTCCTGATGGACACGGGCTAAAAGATTCAGTGTGTTAGAATCATTTACATCAACATAAAGACTGCGTCTATTAAATAATATTTATATTTCATCTCACTGATCATGAGCTGAACTGGAAAAATGATCTTATCTGAGCAGGAAACGGAAATTGCATGCAGGAAATAAGCTTTTTCTGAAATGCTGGTTTCTTGATGATGTGGGCATTAATATTAGCTGTGTGTGTTTGAGTGTGTTTTGCTGTAGAATGACTGAAAGTCGCGTTTAATGTGAAGAGAAGTTGCTAGCAGGGTCAACATGTAACAAGTGCCGTATTGGAGTAAAAATGGTTTTTATAGGGTCTTACAAAGCACTTCCACAAATTAAGGTCTTAAATCAGAGCAGAAGGTCTTGAATTTATAAGGTAATGGCATTAAATGTTGTGTGCGCTGCAAAAAAAAAAAAAAAAGAATAAAAACTGAATAATAATAATAATAATAATAAAATTGGTATAATAATGAATATCTTCCGCTGTATTTTTGTCAGATATATCTGTACAAATATATCTAACCATCAATTAATTAAGATGCTTTTACTTGAGATGGAAAATTAAGATATTAATTAATTAGTATTTAAATTATTTAATTAACCTTTTAAATTAGTTTTTTTTTTATATTTACATTTAGTCATTTTTCAGATGCTTTTCAAGTGACTTACAGTTAGGGAACACTAAAAGCGATGAATCTAATAGAGGTAGAGGACAGAGGAAGTGCTCGTAATACCAGCCTCAGGTACGGTTCAAATAGAATAAGCTGGAAAGGAAAAGGAATAAAGATAAAGATAAAAATAAATGATAATAAATTTATATTACTTTTTTTTTTAAAATCTGTAAAAGTTAAAAGAGAAAACACAGAATGTTTAAAAACCGTAAAATGCATTTCATAGGCCCCTATTATTATTGATAAAAATCTTTTATAAATGTTAATGTTATAAATGCAAGTCATTAGGCATTTTTAAATTACAATTTATTTAAACCATTGAAAGGAAATATTGAGAAAAAAATGTATCCAGAATCCAAGGATATACAGACAACACAAAATCAAACAGAATTTGGGGAAACATCAAAGGCTCTTGTATCTATGCATATTTTCTCCCCTTGTGTGATAGATTCTTGTGATGATCAGAATCAACTTAAGTAAACATGTCTCGGATTCCTGAAGTTCTTTTTCTCCAGGAACTCTGTGTAATTTCCCCCCACGTGTTCAGCAGAATGAAAATATGAGGAACGATCAGAGATGGTGACAGACTTGTGTTTTACAGTAGATGACTGCTGAATGCATCTCATGTCATGTCTGCCGTCTCCTTTAACACACTCCTGATTCCTGTTTACCTGAGCACTAAACACACGCCTCTGTGAAGCAGCTTTAAAAAGACATGCATGCAAAAAGTGAAGAACAATTACCAAAATATGTGTTTTTAATAACGTATGCAGTGATTTCATGCCCATCAAAATATTTATGGCCCATGAATTTACCCATGATTGGATGTTTATTAATAGCTGTAATGTCTCATCTGACAATGACTAAACTCCACTTTCAGTCTTTTTAAATTATAATAAAAAAAAAAAATCCTATTGTACAAAGCAAACAACTTGCCAAGTGATCTATTCAGTAACCGGTATGTGTACATGTACTGACTCACAATAACAAATAAATATATTAATAAATACAGACTCGCAACAAACAATCTAACTAACAAACAAATCCATTTTGCAATAAATAAACAATGAATAAATAAAAAAACATATTTGTATTCAAAATAAATTAATAAATGCGAAGTCCTAATAAATAAATAACTAAATAAATAAACAAACATAATACGTATACAATAAATAAGCACTGTCTTATTAAAGAAACAAGCAACAAATTAATAAATTTTGATTTATAATAAACAAGCAAAAAACTAATTACGACAAATAAAAGAAATCTGACTTGCAATACAAAAATAATAAAACATTCTGACTCTAAGTATATAAATAGATAGATAAATACTCACAAAAAACAAATAAATAAATAAATTCTGACTCGCAATAATGAAATAAATCCTGATCCGTCTGATGATTTCTGTCTCATCCTCTCAATAGACATCCTACTCCAGCGATGATTCCCTGACCTCGTCTCATGGAGAAGAAGTCCTGCAGTGTGTTCCTGCAGCCCGGAGCTCCGGTCATGTCCTTCATCCCTCTGGAGAGTTCCCAGCCGGTCTCTGATTGGCTGAGCGGCCTCCGGCTCGACCAGTACTGCCCTGCCTTCGGGGAGGCGGGGCTGGGAACGCTCTGGGAATGTAAGGATCTAAGCTCTGCCCAGCTGCAGCAGATGGGTGTGGCTCTGCCCGGACACCGGAAGCGTATCCTCGGCAGCCTGCGCAAGCTCCTCCCCTCAGCGACGGGAACGGAGGAGGACGAGGAGCGAGAGGAAGACAGGCCCGTGGTCCGAGAGAGGACCAAATTCAGAGCGCCGGACGAAATGCAGCTAGCTGGAAACAGCGTCGCAGGTAAGCGTCCGCCTCCCGTCCCGCCTCCGGTCCCACCTCGGGTCATGCCCAATCGACCTCCTGTGCCCTTCACGCCCGGATCGGTAACCATGGTGACTGCCTCAGAGCCTATCAGCATCCCCGAACGAAAGGAAAAGCCCACACCTGCCGAACAAACCAAGCCCATCCCGACTCCTAGGCCACGCCCAGAACACCTGACTCTTAAAGGCCCAGCGCAGCAGCTCCAGACCAGCGAGAGGAAGCGGTCTCCTGTGTCTCCCTCTTCCTCCTCCTCCTCTTCATCATCGGAACGCTTCCATCTGTATGAACAGTGTTCGTCTCCCGGTCAAGGAGAAGTGGGCGTTCCTCCTCTTCCTCCTAAGAGCTACGCCGTCTCTAAAGAGCCCAGAGACGCTCCGTACAGGCCCCCCATTCCACCTCCTCGTGTCTCCATGTGCTCCAGGACTACGAATCCCAGAAGCTCGTCATCCGGAAGCCCGCCCACGTCCAGGTACAGCACACTTTTTATCTGTCAACTGCTGCAGTGGTTAGTATGTAAAAGAGTTTTACCACCGCCCTGACTCTGGTTTTGTGGTCCAGGGGCATATATACACTGCTTTTCAAAGGTTTGTGATCAGTAAGATTTTTAATGTTTTTTTTTTATGTGTGTCTTTTATGTGTGTCTTCTGCTCATATACAGAAATCAGTATATTAGAATGATTTCTGAAGGATCATGGGACACTGAAGTAATGATGCTGAAAATTCAGCTTTGATCAAATAAATTGATTATGTTTTAAAGTATATTAAAGTAGAAAAGTAATATTATAAATTGCTAAAGTTTTCACTATAGTAGTTAGTAAGGCCATAACAGTTCTCTCTTGTTAAAGCAGTTAAGATCACGGTCTTGTATCGTTTTTATTTTTATTTTTTTGCTTCGCTTCATTTTTTGTAGTTCTGTAAGGCTTTATAAAAATCCCTACTGGTAAAATGAATGGGGAAAGAGCAATGCTTCAGGTTTATTGCAGTTCATTCATTACAATGGAGATGGAAGGTTAAGTGCAGTGCATTATGGGATACTTCAGCTCACACTGCATGTTCTGTGTCATACTGCAGATCTGAGCACATTATCCAAGTGTTTTCCGGTCTGAGGACTAAGCACATTGTGTGATTGTGAACCCAGAGAAGGCTCATGACTCAGCGTTTTTACACAATGCTCTTGCTCAAACTCTAGTTTTTTGTTTTCCTGAACGCTGACTCGAGGTCATGAGGCCTGCAGACCGTCACACGGGTCAAACAGACTAGTGCACATGAGTCAGAGCTGGAAAACGACATGCTCTTCAGTTACTGTGATTGAGCGCCACCCTGTGGGGAGCTCTGGGTCTGCTACAGAGGAGAGTACACTGCTAGTGTAGTGTGACTGTTGTAGAAATTGAATTGAGTTTCACTAGAATATAGTAATGTATCGCGATTATGTTTAAAAAACTATGTAGGTAGAACAGTAGCAAAACTCAAGAGCTTGCGAATTTGAATGTGAGAACTTGTAAAATTAATATTTGTATTTGTAAGCTGAAATGTATACTCACAGCTC
>JAUCMU010000034.1:594465-606947 GCA_032275025.1 Enteromius treurensis
GCTGACGACTCACAACCTTTAAGATAGTGAGCTTTTCTTATTAAAAGAAGCTGCTGCTTACTATTCAAACGGGAGTTGTTTCTCCGACATTTGTGTTTCGAAGGCAAACAAAGCTTTTACGGGTTTGGAACGACATCAGGGTAAGCAATTAATGACAACATTGTAATTTTGGGGTACAGTAACCCTTTAAATATTTTTTTTAAATAGTCCTATCACAACTCTTTGGTCATTTTTTCAGAATAATACAACAGAATATTTCCTTTAATAAATTTGTGTAACCAAGAAATAAATTGTTACAAATATATATATATATATATATATATTTTTTTTTTCTTTCTTTAAATAAATAACATTTTCATAATATACTTGGAAAGTTAGTTTGCTGGGTTTTCTTAGGATTGCATTTTCTGCATGGATTCTGAGCACATCTCTCTCTCTCTCTCTCTCTCTCTCATCTGATGATATAATTGCATCTCATCCTCTGGAGCTGGTTTTCCAGTAACAGGCTCTCGATGTGTGTGTGTGTGTGAGATGTTTATCTGCTCCAGATGCCCGAGAGGGTGTCAGTGATTTGAGATAATCTGACATAATAGAGAAGCGCTTGAGTTGTGCTGCTGATGTGTTTGTATGGAAGCATCATAACAGTCAATCTGTCATTAGAGCTCGCTGTGAGCTTTGACGTTTATACAGTGTGTGCGACGCTTCACAAACTCTCATCTGTGTGTGTGTGTGTTTGATGATCTCAGGGAAAAACCCCACATTGGCTTTGATCAACTCAAGGCCATAAAACATCCTGAGTACCATGCGGACACCTTATTATTAAACTTCAAAAAGCCATGATTCAGTAAAATTGTAATGTTTGAGTAATATACCATAGACATTTCAGAAAAAGAGTCCTGGCGTATTGCTGGCTTGTTTATGATTGAAAGTCCCTCATTATGCATAAAGTCATTATCGGTATTTTGGTTACCTTTTTGAATAAGCAGCCAAAAGTAGTGAGGTATGGACATTTCAAAATAAGAGTACAGGCTTGTTTATTATTAGAAGTCCCTCATTATGCATACAATATTAATTTTTTTGGGATATAGGTATTTTGGTTCCCATATTTCTCTCATCTTTTGAATAAGAAACTGGAAGTAGTAGAAAAAAGACATTCCAAAATAAGAGTCCCTGAGTATTTCAGGCCTACTAATGATTAATAGTCCCTCATTATGAATGTCATTTAATTTACCGTAAACGTTTGTATTTTCTCTCCGAACCGCTTCACACACAGAGAGATCATCAGCCAGCCTGTTTTGGAGACAAACGCGTGCCACAAAATAATGTGTGTAAGATTAAGTATTCTCTTAAATGTAAATTTAAAAAACTCGACAGAAGCCCTGGATTCAAGTAAAATGTCTTTATTTCTTTGATTTAACCTTCACAAAATAAAGGTGTTTCATGATGCTATAAAATAACCTTTTTTTGTCTAAATGGTTCTTTAACACCCAAAGAGTCTTTCTGTTTCACAAAAGCCTCTCTGTGGTGAAAGAAGGTTATAAAAAGGTAAGAAGGTGATGTTTCTTTGGACTCTTGCTTCTTCACTAAATAAAGGGCGATGCCATAAGAGAACCATTTTTGGTTCTACAAAGAACCATATCTTTTGTACCTTTTTAAATTCTTAAGAAGAATTTTGCCATTTTGTAAAACAGAAAGGTTCTTTACGGAACCATTAAGACAAAAAGGTTCTTCTATGGCTTTGTGAAGCACCTTTTTTTTAAAGATGGTTCTATGGCATCACCTTCTAAGCAGCTTTAGTTTTAAAAGAGTAGAGACTGGGTGAAGAACTAATCGAATCACATGACCGTTACATCGATCTGACCAATGGCAGTGCAGCTTACAGAGCTGAGTTGGAGCTGATTGGCATCTGGGGTCAGTTATGTTTAGTTGGTCTTCAGCTAATGTCCCAATGTTGGTCTTCTCTCCAGACGTCTGTGTGAAGAGTGAATCAGACTCCATCAGCGTTCATTAGTTCCTGGGAGACTGCTTCCTGAAGGAAATGATGAGAAATGAATGGTTCTCTTTTTCATTTACACACATGAGAGTTCTGCTTCAGTTCATGTAAAGCATTTAGTGGAATATTATATTTGTGAATTGGCTATCACTGCGTCTCCGGTGTGCATCCCTTTCACTCTTGTTTTAGAATTATTTAGATATAAAAATTATTCATATTTTCATATGTTTCATTTAAGTTTTAGTCATTTCATGGTCTTTTAATATTTTAATTCAACATCCACTCATTTTATTTCAGTCTGAGTAATGTGTGCTTTAGTTGATTTCAGTTTTATTTTTGATAATTGTATTATTTGCTTTGTAATTTTTTTAAAACATTTTATTCAAATGATTTAATATTTCAGTGTCCATTTCGTGATTTTATGCGTTTTGACATTTTTTTAAATGATTTCTATGTAGCTTGTTTTTATTATATTTCAGTTTTAGTTATTTTTGCTATGTGCTTCTCTCAGTTTTATTAGTTTGTTTAATGTTTAATTATATCTTGAGTTTTTTTGTTCAATTTTAGATAGTGCTTTTGATTTGTATTTTTTATTATTTCTATTTATTCAATTTGTTCAGATTTAGTTTTAATCAAAAATTAGCAACGTCACGCTGACTAACTGAAATAATCCCCCCACCCACCATCTATTATATGTTTCTATTTCATTTCAGCTTCGCAGAAATAATTTTGAATAGTTTTAGTTAATAATATTTAAAGTCTTTTTGGAAACTAATAAATGAAGTCATTAAATGAATTCTGGCCTGTTTCCCCTCTCAACAGTTCCCATGATGCTCAGCTGCAGTGTAAACAGTCTGTGTGTGTGTGTGTGTATCAGTGTTTGTGCAGAGTGTTTGATGACGTCACGTGACAGTGTTTGTGTTTGTTTGTGAGTCTCTGAGAGGACAGACGTTTAGCGGGCTCTCTGTTATCCCAGAAAACCTTCTTGGAACATTATGCCAACGTTCACATTAAGTTAACTTCTCAGTATTCTCTGAACATTTCAAACGTCTCGTTTATGCGAATGTAAAGGGAATGTTACAGTGTTTCACTTGGCAAACATGTGTATGTGGACAGACGCTCAGAAACCATCTTCAGCACAAACCAAAACTGTTCACTCAATAACATCTCAGATGTGTTTCTTCCTCATGATCAACTTCAGAAGACTTGAAACATCTCTCTTTTGTTCTTTTAGACACAGTCTCCTGTTTTCACTGAAACAGCAGCGTATGGTTCTGCACCTGCATGAAGGTGAGTAAATGATGCTTTCATTTCCTGTTCGTGTACTGTTCCTTTAATTATAACCACAAACTACAGAAAAAGACCTTTTTTGAGCTTTTAGCACGAGAACGAACATCCCTGCAGGAAATGATCCAGTGCAAACATTAAAAAAATACATTCATGTAAATGAAATTCATACATACACACACACAGAAATGAGTTTCTGTGAATTGTGGGGACATTCCATAGACTTTCATACTGAGCAAATGATCATCCCTATAACAACCCAAACCCTAAACATACCCCTGACAGGAGACCTGTTTGCATTACTCTTTTAGATGAACATCATTTAGACTGTTTTTAAAGGTTGTTTTTAATAATTTAAGAGGAAAATATCACGTTTTACTAACCTTTTGGGGATATTTTGTCCACACGATGTGCCATAAACAAGAACACACACACACACACACACACACACACACA
This sequence comes from Enteromius treurensis, assembly GCA_032275025.1. Taxonomy (NCBI): domain Eukaryota; kingdom Metazoa; phylum Chordata; class Actinopteri; order Cypriniformes; family Cyprinidae; genus Enteromius; species Enteromius treurensis. The sequence goes on from JAUCMU010000034.1 coordinate 598,202, forward strand.
CACTCACAGATCTATTACAGAACGAGCCCAGCCCACTCCAGTCAGAGAGAGAGAGAGAGAGAGAGAGAGACTGTCCGATCCTCATCAGCATCACTCCTCTCTTACTCCTCCGTCCGCGGCGCGATGCGCGATGGGTCAGGCGTGCGGACACTCGCTGCTCTGCCGTAGCCAGCAGTACCGGAGCCCGGCGGCGGCCGAACTGTGAGTACCGAACCGATCTCTGGTCTCCGACCGAAGGCGCGACGCGGTGGATGAGAGGCTCGCGCTGCGGTCGCGTCGTGCCGCGTCTGTTGTGCGCAGCGCATCAATCAGATCTTTATGATTTCACATCCGGATCAGAAGCGGCTTCACACACTTGTTCACTTACTACTCCGAGCAGAAAGTACTACAGCACTCCTCCAGCGTGCTGCGTCTTCGTGTGTTACTATAGTCCAAGTTACTTTAAACACGGGAGAAACGTGATTTAGAAAGAGATGATGTGTGAAGATAGTCTTGTGTAGTATATTTTTATGTTCTTGACTTGAGCTTTTGTTATTATTTTAGTTCAAATGTAAAATTGTGTAGATTTTTAATTCTTCGAGTCCTTTCCTGGTTAAATAAAGCTGATGTATCTGTAAAACTAAAAATATAATAACTTTAGTGATTTTATATTTTATTTGATTAAAATTTATTTATTTTTAATTTGAGGAAATATAAGTGCTTTTATAATTTTAGCATTATTACTTTTATATTTGTAATATTCTTCATTCTTTATTATTTAGGCTTTTATTTTTAGTTTAATTTATTTTCTTTTGTGCTTTTGTCTTTTTTGTATATGTATTTATTTTTATATTTTGTGTTTGTTTGTTTTTTTAGTTTAGCTGTATGATTTTTGTGATGTACTTTTTCATTTATATTATTTTTTACACTTTTTCAGATATTTTAATTTGGCTTTAATGCTTTTTTTATTTAACATTTTAGTTTAATAATTCTAAATATTAGACACATAATTCTATAAAAATATGTAATTATGAAAAACATGGAATAATGTATGTACACGTGCGCTATAGATTAAATAGGAAAAGAATAAAAAAATGAAGATAGGGATGTGCTAGGGTGGTAATAAATAAACAGATTATTGCATGTATTTTTGTTGCTAGGGAAAGAAGCTGTTCTTGTGCCTGGCTGTTCTGGTATCTCAAATTTTTAAATGAGATTTTCTCGTTTTTTTGTTATTTTTTTTCAATTTACAGCGAGGCAGAGGAAGAAAGAGGCATGTCCAGGATTATTGGCTTGTTCGTGCATGTGTGTGTGTTTTATTGTGTAGAGTGGTGAAACTCTGAAGTCCTCTCTAATACAGTCACAGATCATGATCAGGATCTAGTTAAAAGGCTCATAAATGTTCAGATGATGTTTGTCTGTAAACCTAATAATTTCTGTGCAGGTTAGTTTAGGGTTGGGTTTGGAGATCATTGACCTGATAGAAAACAATGGAGGTGTGTGTGTGTGTTTTATCGTGGCAGGTGTGTTTCTGTTCTAAACTTTCTTCTCAGCAGAACTCCAAACAAAGCTGGTATCAGCAGAGAGAATGAATCATCTGCGTCTCTGAGTCTATTTTAGTCGCTGCTGCTCACATTTCTGAAACTATATCTCTGTCTCGCTCGCTTTGCTCTTCACGCGTTCAGTTGATAAGATAGAGGAGCTCAGCATCCATCAGAGAGTTTCTTCAATTCATGTTCCTGGTCTTATTGATTCAGCAGCAGAATTTCAATTTGACTTTCAGTGCAAAGCTTTGAGGTTCCTGTCTTACGTTTTCTAACTGCATTCATTTACTAGATTAGAGATTCAGACTCGCTGTGCAGAAGCTTTATTATTGAGGCAGTGAAGGATTAAACAAAACGTAACTTTAAAGAAAGCCTGAATTTGAATGTTCTTGATCCGTGACACTCATATATTTTGTTTTCATAGATCATGTTAGGCAGAAATACTAATACAGTATAGACAATTACAAGCTGATGTTTGAACTTTCTGTTCATCTGTGAATCCTGAAAAATAAAATGCATCACAGTTTCCATAAAAATATTGAGCAGCACGACTGGGTTCCACATTATAATAATCAGAAGTGTGTGTTATGATTCCTGAAGATCATGTGAGACTGAAGACTGGAGTAATGATGCTGAACATCACAGAAACACACTTTCACACAGAAAACAGCTGCTTTAGATTCTAAAAATATATACATTTTTTCTGTATATTTGATCAAATAAATGTAAAATATAGAAATTGAATCAAGATTAAGTTATGTGTTTATGTAAATGTTAGGGTCCTACATAACAGATTTAACAGGAACGTGATCAAATATAATAGAGAAAAAGTTGTGAAAGTATGAACAAAAGATCTCTCTCTTTATCTCTGCCTCTCTGTTCCACCCACACACTCATTTCCACAGCTTTCCACTTGATAAAGAGCCCCTTCACACACACACACACACACACACACTTGGGGGCTCTTGTACCCTGCAGGATGCATAAGTGTGTTTGTGTGTGTGATGGCAGTACCTTCACCTCTCTTTCATCCACAGTACACACATTTATCAGAGTGTTTGTGTGTGTGTTACTGAATGTTTTTATTGTTGGCCGCCAGTGTCAGTGTGTTCTTCACAGCATCAGTGTAAGAGTGATATTGTTTTCTGTGATTATGACACAGATGCTCCCCAGAATACTCCTGACAGCATCAGAATGTATCTCTGTGGTGATGATGATGATGTTGTCTGTCTGATGTTGCCGTGGAGACCAGATGAGGTTATTAGGGGCAAGAGAAAGAGAAAGTGTTCCAGGCCCAGTGCTTGGGTCAGCGCACATCGCTCGTGAATCGAAGCATTGTAGACAACAGAGGAACACCCCGTCTGAGCTGGACACTGGCGCTCAGCAGCACCCACATTTACATGTCAACACCTAATCAACATTCAGTTTCTTAAAGACGTCTTAGAAGTACAGTAAAGTTTACAGCGTGAGAAATAGTTTATTAAAATTGTTTTGGTGCAGAAACCTTGACTAGCGAATAAAAACCCGGACTAAAATCCTTGAAGATGGACTGTAAGGAAAGAAATAAAATGCTGTAATTGTTATTATTCTAGATTTATATTATTACGTTGCCCTCCTCACATGTTCTGCTCTCACTAGTAAAACTTAATCAAACATTATCTGGTGTCTGAATATTTATGTTTTGGCTGTGTATGGAATATAAGCTGTTGGGTCGTCCATCTTCATTTTAACGACACGGTATTGATTCTTAAATCTCAACCTCGAGCTGTGCTTCTGCTGATGCGTCAACAAAACTTCACCAAATTTGTAGCATCTGCCATCCAAAAATCAAAGGACGTTTCGTTACTTTTGATCAACAGCTTTCAGATTCTGTCAGTTTCATCCCTGAATTCAATGGATCTCTGAATACAATTTAGTGTAAACATAATTATATATCATTGTAACATAATTATATCATTAAAAAGTTGATATAAAACTTTTCTAAGTGTTGAAAATTCAATCACTTTAAATCGAAACATTCTTAAATAAACGTTACTTTTGGTTTCAGTTTGTGGCTAAATGAAAAGGATAAGTTTTAGATATAAGATATTGACCTGTGTAACTACTGGCCTTAGTTTCAGGGTTTATATTTATTTATTTTTCTAATTTAGTGTTTAATTTAATATTATTGAGATTATTTTATTATTATAAAATTATTATCATATTTTGTATTAACATTTTGAATTAGTTATTTTTTATTCAATATATATTAATAATGTAATAAATAATTAAACAATAAAATCTAATCATTTTTTGTGTGTTTGCCATTTTTATTTTTGTTATAAAGATTATTAATTTTTATTTCAATAGTTTGTTATTTTAGTACATCAAGTGAAATGAAATAAAAAAGAGAAATGTTGTCTTACCAACTAAATATGTATTTATTTATTTTTTTAAATATATATTTATATATTTAATCCATTATTTTATTTGAGGTAACTGTTTAATTTCTGCGTCGTTATTAATAAATGCATATTGTAGGATTCTTTTTTTAAGAACCACATTTTTCCCACCCATAAGTTTTGACAAAATTTGGTGACACTCTTAAATATCAAAAGTAAAATGTCTTTGTTAGCTGTAGTTTAGGGTCTCCAGACATGAGGTCAGTATGACACAACTTGCATTGGAGGACATTTGGGGGACGTACTCAGAGGTTGCCGTGGTAACAGTGTTTGGGCCCCTCTGTCTGGCTGTCTCAGGTGCACACACACACACACACACACCTGGTTTGAATGCCCTCAGGCAGAGCTGCGTTCTTTGTGTGTTTGGGCATCTTGTTGAGGAATGTTTGCATTAATCATCGTGTCTTAATTGGCTTGTTTCACTCATTAATCATGTTGCAGGATTTTTGTATGCAGTTGGCATCTGATTATTACAGAATGAAGATGAGATATTAATCCCTGAGGCTGAATTAATTATTTTCCTTTTTAAATAATAAATTAAAGTTGCTTGGTGGCTGTTCTCTTACAGCTCAGTCTGTGTGTATAGATGTAGCTCTGTTGGCTCTTAAAATATAAAGGTGCTTCTGTAGAAGAATGTTTCTGTCTAAATGGTTCCATAAAGAAGCTTTAACATCTGAAGAACATTTCTGTTACACAAAAGCTTTTTGGAGAAGAAAGAAGGCTCTCCAGATTATAACAATATAAGAAACTAAATGGTTCTTTGTGGAACCAAAAATGTTTCTTTTATGGCGTACGAAATGGTCACAGATGGATTTTACAGTATGTGTGTGTTGTTTTCTCATGGCACTGGTCAATTGTGAGATATTGGGCAGTTTGGCTTTTCATGATTAGTTGTTTTAGGCTATTGGAAAGAGAATATCCAAATACAAATTCAAGTTATTGCACTTTATCCTTTCGTGACCATAGGTTTGAATTCTAAAAAATATCTTTAAAGAGATTTTTCTCCTCTTCAGCAGCACTTACAGTGGGTACGGAAAGTATTCAGACTTAAGCCTTTAATGTTTCACTCTTTGTTATATAGCAGCCATTCGCTAAAATCATTTCAGTTCCTCATTAATGTACACACAGCACCCCATATTGACAGAAAAAGACAGAATTGTTGATATTTTTGCAGATTTATTAAAAAAGGAAAAGTGAAAGATCACACGGCGCTAAGTATTCAGAGCCACTGCTCAGTATTTAGTAGAAGCACCCTTTTGAACCTGGCTTTTCCCAGTGTTCAGATTAATTCTCTGGAAATATATGCAAAGTAGTGCATATTTGATCCCAATTTGTTGGTGTATTCAAACGTGACAATCCAATATGTTTTAATGCGAAGCAAGTTTGCGATTCTTAAACCAACTGTGGAAGCACGATATGCATTCGTACATTCCCCCCCTATTCACCTGTAGTGTCTTGCTTTCATTGGCTATAATAAAAAAGCAGAGAAAAAGCATTTCTGTCAGAAACACCGGATCACAGAACAATTCATTTAACACCACAGAAGAGCAGTTGACCTTTATCCAGCGCAGAGATCCCTTCTGACAATCTGAAACGGGTAAGACACTGTCAATCATGTCTTAAATGTCATTTAAAGGCTTATTTGATGGAGCAGAGGACTGCAGGAGGAATGTGCAGGAATCACAGCAGTGTTTGTGAGCTCATTCAGATTCATGCTGAAACACACGGATCAGGGCGCCGCCGCAGGACAGAGACCAGCCACATGCCATCTAAACGTGTCAAACTGAGTATGAGAATAGAGTTAGACACACATTTCAGTCGCCGCAGCTCTGATTCACTCGTGTGCTGTTAGAAACGTTTAGAGGAAATCATTTGCGTGGTGTTTCTTAACCAGATGTGTCTCTTCATCCACTCATTTCATTATGATTCATCAGTGGTTTGATTCTGTGTTCTGCATGATGTTTGTGTCCAGTGACTCTAATAATCTGAAGAAGTGGTCAAAGTCTGAGGCAGGTGGTCTTCTGCAAACCTGGAACTGTGATCGTTTCGTGTCTGCATGAATTTATTAATTAGTTGCGTATACATGGAATAAGTGGAGTTTATTTAGTGATAAGGGCCATCTGAGCTTCGTATTAGTGTGTTTGAGATGGACAGAAGGACTCTGTTGTTGATGTGATGTCACCCACTCTAACTGTAATGACATCATCGTTGCTCATTTTGTCATTAGCCAATCAGTGACCAGTGAGATGACACACACACACACACACACAAACACACACACACACACTCTTTTTGCAGCATTAGTTGGCCCAGTAAGAGGGTTTTTATGATTGACTCTCAGCTGTTGCCGAGCAACTAATGGGTCTTTCATACAGGTGACTGACTTCATATTCAAGCCCCAAAACACCCGGACCTGTGTGTGTGAGTGTTTCCACAACCTCTGGATCTGTCAACATACAATCCTTAGAAACATTGATGTAATTAAACAAACATTATTTTTGTTTGTACTTTCAGATTTGATAATTATTATAGAAATTCCCTTCATTATTTATAATTGAATGGTGTCTGCAAAAATGATATGGCACAAAAAACAAAAAACCCAAAAATGCACTGTATTTGATATTTCTGCCTCCCACGTGTTTATATTTTCTCAGGCATATTTACAACAAAAATCAGTTTTTGACAAATTAAAAGACCCTATATTCTAATTGGTTGTAATTTTATACATTTTTTAAATGTACCACTATCCTAAGTTTTGCCCATTTGTCAGTAATAATTTTTTACTCATTTAAAATACAATAAAATGTAATATACTTCCTTAAAGTCAGTGTTTCACACAAGCAAATAATGCTTTTATCAAGCTTCATGAGAAAAAATCATTAAAATGAGATATTGATTATCAAACAATATTCTCTTTGTGTGTGTGTGTGTGACTGTCATGTGGTGTATGGTTTGAAAGCCTCTTTTATACTGGATGACAAAACACACACACAGAGCTATGATTTAGGTTTACTGACCTTTCAAGTTCTGCCTGATAGTGTGTTCTAGTGTAAAAAAACCATCAACGACCTCCAACACACACACACACACACACACACACACACACCTGTTTTACAGCCTGCAGGAGTGCTGTTGTTCTGCCAAAGCAAATCTGCCTTTTGCATGCAGAGTGTGTGTGTGTGTGTGTCAGAATCTGTTTCTCCTTCAGGCTGCGTGTCGCTTCACTGCCGTCTGTCTGATAATTTCACACTGCTCTGTATTTGTGTGCATCTCTTTATTTTTGCTTTCCTGCTGTTTCTCTGGTTTTCTCTGGTAGTTCATACAGTTGGGGTCTGTAATCACCACACGCTCGTTCAGAACAGTGCTGATCAATATGTGTTGGATTCTAAACACACAGAATTATTCAGAGTGTTGATGTCATTTCAGCTGAGCAACGCATATCGAGTGGCTCATCTCCTTTTTAAATTTAATTTTCCATGGCCTTAAGTGACTTTATTAAAGGAATGAAAGGATTTAGGATATGTAGCATTTATGAATTTGCCAGAATTGTCAATACATTTGTCTATACTCATAATAAGCAAAAGTGTATTTCATATTCTGTTATCTTTACATTAGACTTTGCAGAAGAAGTGACTAAACAGCATTTTCCACAACGTCTGTACAGTTTGAAAATCAGAAAATCTCGTGACACTGATCCAGAGACAGACTGTACATTTGAAATATTGCATATTTATTCCGAATGGGAATTATGTCATTGTTTTGCAGCACACTGCTTCTAGATATCCTTGAGTCTGACATATTCACACTAGCAGCCAAAAAGTTTGACGTTTGTCCTCCAGTTTAGAAAGACTGACATAAAATACTTCCTTATACCCTTGAATAGCTTTAAGGATTGCATGCTTTCTAAAGAAAGCCTGTGTGTGTGTGTGAGTGTGAGAGAGAGCATCAGCATTCAGTGAAGAGTTTCAGAGTTCCTGTAGAACTAATTTCTCATATGCAAATGCTCAAAAGCAATTTTTCTCTTCGTCAAAGCTTTTCTCTCGGGGAGACCACCTCTCTGGCTCTCTCTCTCTGTCCATCTCTCTCTCTTTCTGTCTCTCTTCAGCTCGTTAACAGTCTGACTACACCGTAGTAGACTGACCCTGAAAGAGTCGATGAAAACAGAATCATCCTCCTCTTTTCTTCCTCTGATCCTCCAGGGAGTCTTGAGGAGCTCAGAGTACAGGAATATTCAGTTGGTGTGTGATGTGATTCTGGATGTAAACCGGCTCTTCTGATGTCCTTGCCCATACACCATCTTTCAGCTGTTTAGAGTCTAAGATTTTTTAAATGGTTTCAAGAGAAGTCTCTTCTGCTCACAAAGGCTGCATTTATTTGATACACAAATTACAGTAAGAGCAGTAAATATTATTACAAGTTAAACAGATGTTTCTATATGAACATGTTATAATGTATTTTCTCACATCAGCATCATTACTACAGTTTTCAGTGTCACGTCTCATGAGAGATCTTTGCACCAGACAGTGAAAATGTTCTAGGATAATCACTATTTCTTCATTAGTAACTGTTACCGACATAAAATCTTATTATTATTATTATAAAATAATTTTTATTTATCTGTTTTTATTTTTTCTGACAACAGTGGTCCACTACAGGAAGTTAATCGTTGTGTTTACAGTACCATATCATTGATATTTCAGTAGTAGGGTCTCTTCATAGGTGTAATGGTGTTTCTACTGTACAGACTGTATGTGGTATTGTCCTACACTGACCCTACACCTA
>JAUCMU010000034.1:680132-695030 GCA_032275025.1 Enteromius treurensis
GCTCTTCCGATCTCAATTTCAGCAGCTAAAAATTCTTTTAATTCAGTTATTCGTCTTCTGCTGTAGTCTCAGTTTACTTTTCATGTGCTCCACACAGAGATCTGACTACTTTTACTTTTTCAGAGCCAGCTGTTTGCTTAAAAAGGAGGACAAAAAGCTGCTTTAAACAGAAAGATGCTCACAAAACATGATGATTTCATTCAGTTGTTAATTGATCAATCAAGAACATTGATTAATGACATTATTGTTGACAGGGCCTCAAACTGGAGCTTTGCAGGAATCTTTCTCAAAGCGTTCTTCTGGATTGAGTCTGTATCAGTTGGTTCAGAGCTCCAGCCGTGAGTCGAGATCTTACACCGGTGTGGAGGCGCTCGGCTCGAACGGAGACGAACACGTCCTGCTGTCTACATGCTACTAGAACAGCTATTTATGGATCATTTTAATAAAGACCTCCCAATGTCTGAAATAGCCTTCTCTCATCTGCATAATGTTAGTGAGTAAACGACATGAGGGCGAGAGAGCCAAGTCCAGCATCATGTGACACACAAACAATCCGCAGCAAATCAATTACAGCAGACCTGATGGAGCCAAACATCAGAATACGGTAATAAAACGTGCAAATGCGATTGGTACGCATGCACCGGGCATCATAAGCACAGTATGATTTTGCTCTTATGTAAATGAGGACAAAAACATGTGCAGCTCCAGAGGCAATCAATCACATTCATTACCTCATCAACACAGAGAGCGTATGAAATATTTGTGACAGACACAAATTAATCACACATCTTTACTTTTACACTCGGGGATTGAACAGCACTTGCTTTTTATTTTTTGTTACTTATACTTATTGACTTTATGATTTTAAGAGCCATCTTTTAATACCAAGAACTCTGTGTGTGTGTGTGTGTGTGTGTGTGTGCGGGTTTATGTGGTTTATGAGGACACAAATGTGTATAATGACATAGGTATTACAATATGAAGGTGTTTTATGAGGATCAGTGTCCCCGTAATTCAAAAGGCTTAAAAAACATACTAAATGGTGTTTTTTTCTAAATCCTGTAAGGGGTAGGTTTAGGTGTAGGGTCAGTGTAGGACAATACCACATACAGTCTGTACAGTAGAAACACCATTACACCTATGGAGAGACCCCAGAAAACACAAATGCAAGTACGTGTGTGTGTGTGTGTGTGTGTGTGTCACAGGTGCATGTATGAGTGTGATGTGATTATGTGTGTTTGTTTGGTCTTTCCTTTGACATTTTTGTAATGTAAATGAGTTAGAAAGGTTAATCAACTCAGCTGGACTTAATAATGGACCTCCAGTATTGAACGAACACACACACACAAACACACACATCTATCCTCATATGTGCACTTCAGATTATTTACACGTCTGCATTAACCATCAAGAGTAAGACAAATGTTATCCAGCTTTGCAGGTTTTCATCATCTCAGCGGCAGTAATCGTCCACTTACTGCTTTATTTGCATGTGTCTTTATGATTCTCTCTTCTACCCTTTCATCTTGCCGTCCTTTTCATCCTTTATTCCTCTTCTCTCCGGACCGGACCGGACTCCCCCTCACTCTCTCCTTCTGTCACAAACACCATTAATCCGCCTCTTATGAGGGATTTTCCGCAGCGGGGAATCTGGCAACCCCATGCCCTGTAATTGTGAGCGCCTCGCTGCTGCTTTTCTCAGATCAGCTTCCTTTTCTGACCTGTTTCAGCTAAATAGCCACTTGAATCCTGCAGATTTGATTTATTCTATTTATTTATTTATTTATTTTCAGATTTTTGGTTGTTAAAACCAGAACCATTAGACTAGTGGAGATGAAAAGGCTTGACCAAATAGTGTTCATGTGTTTCCATGTCAAGGGGATGATTAAAATGTCATTAAAGCAGATGTGTCATTATAAGGGTTATTATAGTTAGCTATTAACATAAAACAATGCATGTTTATTACTTGAATTTAGTGATTTTATTTCAACTAGTCAACAATGAAACATTGCTTATTTTCATTTAGTATACAGTAACTTGATGTAATTTTCCTTTTTCTTTTGCTATTTGATGAATAAACATCACTTCTGGTTATTAGCTTATTATTTGGCTGCTATTACTTTAAGAGCTGCCGCTGCTCAACATGACACACATCTAAAAATCACTTATCGCACTCATAATTAGCCTGTGTATGTTAGTATAATCACATTTTTTATTCATTGTTTATATTATTTTTTTTTAGATGTAATATTGTACTTGATATTTATTTTAAATATTTAATATTCATTATTTGCTTGATAATACAATCAGCCTATGTATATAGTAGTAATATATTGTTACATTTTGTTTGTGCACTGTTAGGTTTAATTTTGTAGTTTATTTAATATTTAAAATAAAAATATGATAAGTAGACTATAATAGTTGTATAATCTAATAAACACAATTCATTTGGAATTGAATGATAAGGTCTGTTTTCAGCCTGATGACAGATGCAGAAACAGGAGGTTGTTTATGGGACCCTTAGGCTTTCAGGATCTTATGAGTCTCATATTAAATTTAAAATGCGAATCATAATTTTATAGTGTCTGGTTGACAAAGTGCTCACTGAGAAAGAGAGCTGAAAACAAGAGCAGCAAGGCTGAGAGAACGAGAGATTTGAAATATGAAGTCAAACCCTTCCAGCAAACTAAAATCCTGACGGTGACCTTCATCTGATTTATCGCCGCAATCATTTATCATCCGTGAGTCACAGTACATTAAATGTTCCCAAATGAATCAGGCCAATCAGACAAACTCGAATCCTTTCACATAAACATCAGCTCATCAGCATCTACACAAGCTCTGACTAGAAAATTCTCTTTTACGCTTTTTAGTCTGTTGTCCCACAACTCTGGGACCATCTTCCTGTCCAGCTGCGAGTTACACAGAACCTGGACTCTTTTAAAGCAAATTTGAAGATTTTTTTTTTATTTTGGAAAGCATGCAATTGCTGAGATATTATATTTAGTAATTGTGATATTTTAGATTTTGTGGATGTTTTTTAACTTTTTGTTGTTTTTAATGTAGCACTTTGAACTTGCTAATGAAAAGTGCATGGCAAATAAAATTTATTATTATTTATTTATTATTATTTTTAAATTAAATTATAAAGTGATTTACTGAAAAATAACCAATTAGCATCCAGGACTATCTACTTTTTTAGCGCAATGCATATAAAATCTGGCTTAAAGGTGAAACTATGAATAATAGATTAAGTTTTAGAATACATTATAGAGTTGAAGTGTTCGATTATTCATATGAATATACAAAAGTGTAGCTATTATAAGGCATTTTTAATACTTTAAAAATGCATTGTATTTGCATATTTCTAGTAAAGTGTTGGATTTCAACACTTGGTGTGTTGTTAATATCTGGCTGATATTTTAAGCGGCAGGATTTATGAAGCACAGCAGCATTCAAATGTTAAAGTCTTACTGCGCCCCTGATTTTATGCCTTTGATTAATTCTAAAAGCTAAAATAAGACAACTTGACCTCGGCCCCAGAGGGCTTGTGGGTAATAAAGCTCTTAGACCGCACACTGAGATCAGTGTCTTCTTAAACTCCCATCATGCTCTGCTGCCGGGTGTCTGCGACGGAGAGATTTATCCCGCATCTGAAAGAAAAGAAAGTTATCAGGCGCTGAATTAAAAAGATTAGAGGGATTTTATTTTAGAGAATACTGAATTACAAACACACTCCAGTACCTTTGGTAAATATGCTTCACCTTTAGGAAATAGACTAGGGGAAAAAACAACAACTAACAGATCTTCTGTTAGCTAATTAATAACATTAATAATTATAAACTTTTTTGTATTAATTTTACTTAAATGTTACGATATGATACAAATATGTAAATAAAGCAGTTTTAATTACATTTGCATTAATTTTCTTAAAATATCAGAGAATAAATCTGAAAGTTGGACAATAAAAAAAGAAAATAAACACATTTTCACCTTGTTTTTTGGAATTAAATGTTATATAAATCAGTGTGAATGACACATGAACAAACCCCTCTATAAATACCTTCAGAATGTAGATAGAAATGAAACTCTAAGATTTGGTGTATGTAAGTGCTGCTGAAGTGGAGAAAAAACTCACAGCCGTTAAGGATACGCATTTCTTTAAGGAATAAAATGTCTTATAAATCCATGTGAATTATATTTAAACAAACCCTTCTATAAATATCTCCAGGATATAGAGAGGAATACATCTCTAAGGTTTTGTGTATGTGAGTGCTGCAGAAGTGGAGAAACAACTTTTAGAAAAACCTTTAAAGATATGCATTTTCGTAATTTTCTGGGGGTAATAGAATGCTGTGTAAATTTGTGTGAATGATATACAAAAATCCCTTCTATAAAAACCTTCAGATTATATATAGAAATGAAACTCTAAGTTTTGGTGTATGTAAGTGCTGCTGAAGTGTCAAAACAATCTCACAGCCTTTAAAGATATGCATTTTAGCCATTTTTTAAGGAATAAAATGTTATAAATCTGTGTAAATTATATATAAACAAACCATTCTATACATACCTTCCTCCAGAAAGAAATACATCTCTAAGGTTTCATGTATGTGAGTGCTTCAGAAGTGGAGAAAAATCTTTTTAAAGAAATGTATTATAATTGAAACCTGAAGGCGCAAATAGAGAAAGTGTAGTAAAATAATGAATCATTTTATTTATATTGGTTTGTATTTGGATTTCTTTCCAGAGAGAACAAAATGCATGAAAAACAACTATGTTTTTGCTTGCGGAGTCTTTCCACAAGTACATGAACACAAGTGCTTACAGCTTGATTTCACGACCCATTGCGTTACATAATGTGTCGATGTGCAAACTTATAATGCAACACAAATGCATGCTGCATTCTCAGCATTGCTGCAAGGCTCCCTACAGCAGCATTAGCGTAAACGCTCTTCATGTACGCTTCATTTCCTACTTCGGGTTAAAAACTTTCATAGCAGAGAAGCAGTCTCAAGAAAATCTTGCTGAGTTATGAAGTTTAAAGTAGTCAAGCTACTGTATCCTCTGAATGACTTATAATAACTGATCTAATTAATGACAGACATTCAAAGGAAACTTAAAAAGGTAAATGAAAAAGTAACTTAAATGTTTCACTGTCACAGTAACACAAGAACACGTGTTTAGTATAATAGCGTGTTGGTCAAGCATGTGTAGAGTGTGTTTCTGGTCAAGGACACACAGGTGTCTGATTTTATAAGCCTTGGTCCTCTGTGTGTGTGTGTGTGTCCTGGTTTGTCATCAGAGAGAAAGAGTTAAAGGTAAAGAGGAAGGGATGTTAACATGTCACAGGGGCTGATGGGGTTTGATGATAAAAGTCTCTTGAAGGCTCTTGACATTTCTGACACGGAACGAGCGAATGGATGGATATCAGAGGCAGAGATCCCATATGATGCCCTGAAGGAAATACTTTATGCTGGGATGAATAAGTCTGTCTGAGAAAGAACAAGAGCGGAGCAGAGAAACACAACCATGTCACAGACCAAGAGTTCCATTGTGAAGCAAAAAGCTTATTAAAAACACAGGAATAATATAGTCACAGAACCTCAAATACATCTATATATTAAAATATTTCAACATTTGATGCGAGGCAGTTGACATGCATTGTTTAGGTGAATTAAATAAGAGTGTGTGTGTTGGTCGCTTCTGTAATCACTGATCATTGTGTGCTGGTGTTTGAAGGTCGCTCGTGATCAGAGTATCAAACACACACACACTCATTCTCACAGCACAGGTGAACTTCAATTACACCTTTAATCTAACATCAGTGTGTGAATCTCTCCTCTGTCTGTATAGTGTTGATCACAGTGTCATTTTAGCAAATATCTATATATATATGAAATAATGTGTATTCATATATATTGAATTACCTTTTATTTTCGGTTTCATTTTTTAGCTTTTATTTCATTGTAATTTTACTTAGATATTTAGTCATTTATGCTATTTAGCTTTATTTTTTTTTTGTACCTATTTCAGTAAGTTGAAATTTTTTGATGTTATTAATTAATTAATTAATTTATTTATTTATTTTTGATAATTGTAATTATAAAGGTTTTATTTTTTATTGTATTTAACATTTAAGTTCAAGCTTTATTTTTATTTCAGTATTAATAACTTTTGTTCTTTTATTTTAGTGATTCAAACTGACTACTATTTCGAAGTAGCTGCCAAGTAGCTATATATATATATATATATATATATGTGTGTGTGTGTGTGTGTTTGTGTATCCTTCCATCTGTCTACCTGTCTATCTGTCTATCTATGTATCTGTATATAAACATTAAGAACATTATAGTTTAATTTTATATAAAGTAGACTGACTTTTTGCATTGTTATTGTATTGCATTGTTACATCGCTGATTTATATGTGTATGTATATATATATATATATATATATATATATATACAGTACATATATATATGTATAGATATGAATCAGATGTTCAGCAGACTTTATGAGAAGGATGAAACTAGTTGACTAGTTTCTGTATAGTAGGTAATGAACACAAGTGTGAACTGGCTTGTGTGTGTGTGCGTGTGAGAGAGGGTGTGTGTTCATGTGTGTTTTACAAAGCTCTCTGTCATTCCCTCTTCAGAAGATTGAAAGTGGGATCAGCTCTGCAGGATTGATCCCTGCTGCTTCCGTCAATGATGATCCAACAAGAGAGAAACTGCAGGGAAGCGTCTCTGCTTCAACTCGCCTCTCCACTTGAGTGTGTGTGTGTTGAGAGGGATTTAGAGCATTTGAAAGAGGAAGAGGAGGGAGTGGAAGAGGAAGAGTGGCAGAATGAAGCACCTGCATCTAAAAATCTCTCTCCTTCTCTTCCCCTGTTCTTCAGAAGAATTTTTGTCACATAAATTGAGTTTTTTAAGGTGTTTATATAGTTTCTACAGAATATAGTATATAGTTTCTACAGTGAAATATTTAGGGAAGTGGTCGCGAAAAATTAAATTTCAGCTGCATTAAAAAAAAAAAAAAAAAGTATTTAAATGTGGCTAAAATATCTTCTTTTCAGCCAATTACCTTAAAATAATGAATTATTTTTCCTTTTTCAATTTTTATTTATTAATTTGAGTTTTAGAGAATTAGGGTTAGTCAGTATATCTAGAATTTGTTTTTTAAATTAGTTTTAGTTATTTCAATGATAAGAAATAAACAAAAACCAAAAATAGAGAATGAAAAATATTTAATTTATTGGTTTTATCTCAGTTAACAAAAAATGTTGTCTTTTAATGGTTTTGGTTATAGTTAACAATAATAACCCTGCTAGAAAGATATCCTCATAGTTTAAACTAGTTGGGGTAAACTCAAACTCAACTGCTACATTTATGTTTGAATCATTTGTGAGTCGAATAGATTTAGAGTCAGTTCGTAAAAAAAAAAAAAACGGATGAAATGATTTGCTGAAATGAATCTGACATTCTGATGATTGTTGTGAGTTTTTTTGCAAGTATTACATGTGACAGTGAACTCTTGCTGACTGTAAGGTTCGCAGCATCGTTAGTTTGCAGCATTGAATCCAATGATGCGTTTAATGCTTATTTGCTAAAAGCGCTTCTTTCTCTGTGTCTCGCTCTCATCTCTGGTTAATAGCTCTTCCTGTTATCGATTTCCCGGGTTAAGTGGACGTGCTAATGAGCCGTGCTGACGAGGTCAGCGTGTTGGAGGTCCAAGGTCAGACATTTCAAAAAGAGATGAGTGATCATCCATGTGTCAGAAGCTTCAAAGACAGAAAACGCGAGATGACATTCATTTCCTTAATGGTGTGACATTTGCGGAGACTCAGGGTTAAACTCATCATAGCTGTATTTCCAGAGGATTCATTAACCTTTGACCCTTCGGATGGTGTGCGGGCAATATAAATGATTTATTTATTTGTTCATTTATCTGAGTGTGTGTGTTTTTTTTTGTTTGTTTTTTCCCAGGATGCATTGCTGCAGTTGGCCTCCATTGTTGATGTCAACAGCCTTCAGACAACCATCAAAGATGTGCTCAGAGTTGTCCTGCCAAACGTGGTACGAAACACACACATACACACACAAACTACACAAGGGCTCTAAAGTTTGAGGTCATGTTGGAAATAAGTCTCTTCTGCTCCCTAGCGCTGCATTTATTTGAGAAATACAGTAAAAATAGTGAAATATTATAATTTAAAGCAGCTGTTTTCTATATGAATCTGTGTTCAAGTGTATTTCTGTGATGTTCAGCATTATTACTCCAGTCTTCAGTGTCATATGATCCTCAGAAATCATAATAATATACTGATTTACTGCTCAACACACACTTTTTGAACACAGTCGTGCTGCTCAATATTTCTGTGGAAACTGATGCATTTTATTTTTAGGAAGTTCAAAAGAACAGCGTTTATTTGAAATAGAAATCATTTTTAGTATTATAAATGGCTTTGCTTTCACGTCTCATCAATTTAATGCATCTTTGATGGATAAAAGTATTAATTTAATTCACAAAAACAATAAAATATCATACGATTTAAATGTTAGGGTATGTTATAGGAACTTGTTTTTATTGGATCAAATAATAATAACAATAATATTTAAAAAAATTAAAATAAAGTAAGAAAGAAAGAACGGACTTTTATTTAAAAAAAATTTGTGACTTAAGAGTTACAAGACTTAAGACTTAAGAGAATTGTGAGATAAAAAAAGTTGCAATTACCTTATTTTCTTTAATTTAATTTAATTTAATTTAATTTAATTTAATTTAATTTAATTTAATTTAATTTAATTTAATTTAATTTAATTTTGTATCAGAAAAAAACTTACTAAAGAGATATCAACTCAGGATTTATTACATTTATTAACTATTATTTTTACTATTATTATTTTATTAATTTTCTCCTGTGGTGGAATATATTTCGAAAGCATGTTTGAATTTAAAACATGCCATTTTCAAATGAAAAGACTGAATTGCTCTACGTACTGTATTTTACTGCTCTTATTGCTACTCAGCATGAAAACGACTCTTCATACAGTAGCTTGTTAGTCTTTAAATATTCATCCTGTTACTATTGGAGCACTATACGCTCTGGAGGCTGAACTTGACCTTCAGTCTCTTCAGACTTCACTCTGCTGATTGATTTGATATGTAGTTTTTCTCGAGCACGTAACACGGTGTTTGCCGTTTTTAGAAAGCGTGTTTTCTGTGTTCGACACGGCCTTCGCTCCTCCACGAACCCCGCAGACGTGAGCAGCGTCTCACTCCAGGTCAATAAAACGCTTTCCAGGCTGGAATACGAACCGACGAGAAGCACATGATGCTTTGATTTTAGGCTGGAGAAATCCTTCATCAGATTCAGATGTGTGTACGGGGAGACGGCAGGGTCAAATCTCACTCGGATTCACCCGCTCCAGACTTCATCAGCATTCTGAGTGTCTTTTCAGAGAGAAAATAGATTCTCCTGTAGGGTTTATTGATGTTACATTTGCTGGAGTCTCAGGAGTGTTTTGAGTGCTGAACACACACACAGATGCAGTCATATCTGAGTGCTGTTTCTTTTATTGATTATGTTTCCAGCACACTGAAGGACGCCTCAAACAGGAACTAACAGCATCTCTCACACTTCCAGTTCTATTTTAAATCTAATGCTGTATTAATGAAATGTTTCATGTTTAATTCAAGCATATTTCCATGTAGTTATGTCTATGTAGGCTGTTATGTCTTTAATATTCATCAATAAATTAAGACGCATCGGTAAAGCGCAGCACGAGCGTCTGTAATAGCTTTAGCGCGTTTGATATCAGCGGCTCTTACTGTTTATCGTCGGCCGGCATGTGTTCTGAATTATCCCGCTTTATTTCTGCGGATTTGTGATGCTCTGTAAAAAAAAGGGATTTCTGGCAAATGTCTGCTCCAAGTTTATACATCATGCAAACAAGCTTTCTCCCGAACAGGTTCAAGGAGAAAATTGTTTAAATTATAAAGTCGATTTACATTTCAGTTCTTTGCTGTTATTTGAATCTGATTCCTGCATTCAAAACTGCACCCATTCACATGCATTACTGAGACACATTTCTCCAGATCTGGTGAAGAAACACGCTCCTCCTGATCTTGGATAGGTGAACACATTTGCAAGAACTTATTTACATGAAGCACATCACTAGTAGGCTATCTTTCGCAGCAAAAACAGTCTAAAAAACACCTAAAACAGACAATGTTCCAAACTTGTATGAATGTCTTTCTCCTTTTCCACACAAAACAGAATATTAGAGAATGTTGTTAACTGAAGGAAGAAACAATGAAGAAGGTTAGGTGAAAGAAATATTGATTACACTGCCAAAAAAGTCTTGTTTCTAGTCAAAATATCTTGGGAAGCAAAACAACATTAGATATTTAGTCTGCCAGTGGGCTAATTAAAATACCGTGTTTCAAGAATATTTTACATACCCCAATAATTAATTTATTAACTAATAAAAAAAAAATGCATTAAATTTTTTCCCCCCGGAAACAAGACAAATATCTTACACCAATTTTCTATATATTAAATAGATCTAAATTTAAGAACATTTTAATATTTTGACTATAAAGATAAGCATGTTTATATATTTAATTCTTGAAAATGATTACTAAACAGTCGCTTAATTAAAAATAGATGATTGAAATAATGGCATAATTGGCTTTGCTACACATTAAAGTCTTAGGCTTGGAATAATTTGAGTTCACTTGGCTTCACACCAAGAGCCATTCTTGTTCGATTTCTATATAAAGTATCACTTATTAGGTTCTTTTCACATGCTCCCTCAGAAGACAGCTGCAGACGCTCGTTGAACAGAGGTCGAGGAATCAAGTCAAAAACTTCCCCTGACATTTCTGACAAATTAGTAGGACCGATCCGATCACCATGGTGACGGCTGCTCGCCGGTTCATCCGTTAAAACCGTCTAATGAGGGTTAACGGAACCTGCGGCATAACGACGGTACTTTGTGTTTGATTCAACTCACGGAGACCGGAGTCGTGACACACAGAGAGATTGAGGACGTTTTGTTTTTTGTATGCATTTTTGTATTCATCCTCTCATTAATTCCTATAGTTTCTGTAAATGACGAACCTGTAATGTTTTTTTTTTTTTTTTTTACAAAAGAAAACAAATAGTATTCGCTGTATTGTGGTCATTCGCAATATTGTGCATATTCATAATCGCGATATTACACATGACCGTATACCAACACACACCTAATCTCTGTGCTCTTAGCTGCTGTTTCGCTCCTGTTTTTCAGGAGTGTGTGTTCGTTTACCTGTTGGAGGCGGAGTCTCGGCTGCGCTGTGAGGATCCGCCCCATGAGGTGCCACCAGAGGGCAAGCTCAGGTAAGGGGCGGGGCATATGCTGATCATTATAAAAGCACAGTGTTTTTGAAGGAATACTGCGATTACATGGACATCAGTAATCTAAATATTTCCCTTATTCTGAATAAGATACTGTTATGGTTTAGGTGTTTACATGAGCTGCTATCTTCCTTTCATGTTTTCATTTTACATTAAACTGCGTACAACGCCATCCGACGTCCCCTCTAGACTTTCACGTGTACACATAAAGTTCATTATAATACCATATACAGTTTGGGGTGTTTCAATTTTAATTTTGTGAAGGTTTCAAGTGTTTTTAACACAATCAAACTCAGAAACATAGCAAGGACATCGTTTAAATAATCCATGTGACGTCAGTGGTTCAACTGGGATTTTACGAAGCTACGAGTATAATTTTATATACTCGAAGCTAACAAAAATAACGATTTTCTTCAACAATTAATCTCCTTTAGCCTAATCTCACAGCAATTTGTACATGTTTTACAAAGTGGCTAATTTGCATGACCTTACTCGTACAAATTCATATGATTTTTGGCAGATTGTACGTATTTCACGATTCGCACAGTTCGGGTTAGTTCTTTTTTGTCAGAACGCAACCACTTTGTGTGAAACTCTTTACTTCAGGCCTGTTCACACCAAACATGATAACTATAAAGACAGCGATAACAATATAGTTCTAAAATCGGTAGAATGAGTCCACAACGATAACAACGCACAGACAAACGATATTGTTAGGTATTTTTTACAGGTGATGAACGATACAAACATTGACAGCCAATCGGAAACCATCCTGTTCTCACTTGCTTGAGAATTTAAAGCGGCAGACGTGCTTGAGCTGAGAATAAACAGATAATATCGTTCGTTGGTGCGGATGCTAATATAGTTATCGTAATGGGGCTTTTCACTTTTAATCTACATCACGTCAGGGAAAAAGAAAATTAAAATTATACATTTGTATGTACAAATATATGAACATATACATGCCAACAGCACCCCCAGTGGTCACTGTTTAAAATACAAGGGGAAAAAAACGTTCTGATTAAATCTGATAAGAGTGTTTTTCATCCCTCGTGACCCGTCAGTCTTCTCTGATAAAGCCATGTTGTGATGGAGTCAGTCTCTGTCATGGGTTTGATGAAGCGACTGATTCCTATGCTCTGAGAAAGGTCAAAATCGAGCGCTTTCCTTTTTTCTCTTCTCTCTGAGTAACGGCTCATGACAATCACCTCCGACCTCCGCTCCTGTATCTCTCAGTATATCACACGGCTGTGGGATTCTATTGTACAAACGCTCAAGATCGACCAGGATCCTTTGGTATAAGTGTGTGTGCGCTCAATACAAGCTTTAATGGCGCCTAAAAACCAGCGTACCATTATCTTTCATTCTGACCTGACATTTCCATTCCGCTAATGGCTCTGATGTCAGGCTGTCAATCCAACCCACAGCACCCGCCTCCCTCTAAAAAAGCCCCGCCCACTCCTCCCCCTCTCTAATTAATTGGCCGCTTGCGGTGATTGACAGTTTTATTCCAGGTTGGCCAGAAAAGAATGGCATGATGACAGCCGGTTGGTCATTACATCAGTGATATATATATATATATATATATATATATATATAGTAAAACCAAAAATTATTCAGACAGGAGATATGATTTATATATATATATATATATTACTAGTGGGTGCAGAACACTATAGTTCGTTTGTGCAAGTGAGGATAACATATTATACCCAAAAAATCTTCATAATGACATTTTCATGACGGTTCTGCTCAGAAAGTTTTGCATTTGTCAAACATGACTCAGGTTTCTTTTAGAAATGTAAAATGTAAAAATATGGTTATTATTTTAGCCGGAGCTGCTCACAGAAGTGACACCCTGAAGTTGAGAGACTGTTTCTGTAGATAAATATGCTCTTGAGTGATCACTATCTCAGAGAAATGACTTGCTCCCACCCAAGAAGCCTGAACGTTTGTGGTTGAAAATTTGAAAAATGAAAAAACAAAACATTTAGGTGTCAGGTGTGACAGAGGACAACATTTTTGTCCTGTGTCAGCTTCCGTAGCTTCTGTATGCGTTTCGAAAGGGCGGGGTGAGCGGGGGACTTAGCCACTTGTTGAAATTCGTACCCTAACCGCTAGATGCCGCTAAAAATTACACACTGCACCTTTAAAAAAAAAAAAAAGTAATTATTGTTAATCGCTGTTCTGTGCTTATTACGATCATTAACTCACACATTTACTGTACACTATTAGTTAATATAATATATTATTACGGAATTAATACATTATGACACATTTAACAAAATAATAATTTATTAATTACTTAATCTATGAATTTTATAGTGCATGAATATCGTGGTTTAGTTCTTTATGAGTTTTATATGCATATCAAATTCCATATATGATATACATTGCATATGCATTGCTAATATGATGCATTTATATGATGCAATAATTCTGTCCATGCATCAATACATATTACTGCAACTGTATTGCAAAGAGTGTTATCTTTGTGCTTTACTGCAGATAATGCTTCTGAACTGAGCAGCATATTTAAATGTAAAAGAATGGAAAGTAGCGTATTTATGAATTCCCTACAGAATAGCAGATAGCTCTATGTGCATTCTGTCATCTCAGGGTTTGATTCACACACATAATATCTGCTCATTATTCAGCACACACACACACACACACAGAGCACCGGAAGCACATTGAAATGCATTGGTAGTCATGCGATAATAATGCGACTGAAAGAGGCGACACCTTTGATTGTGGATATTTTGGGTGAAGTAACGCTCCGAGAGGAAAAAACCCGTTTAACCCTCATTGATCAGAGCTACAGGTCAGAAACAAAAGAGCGGTGCGGGAGAATAGAGACGAGAACACCTGAATGCCATTAGATGTGTGCAGGTGTGCTGAGTAAAGCCATTTATCACCGACACAGAGACGCTTTCATCACACATTAGCATGAGAAAACACACATCTACATCAGAGCACTGACAGAGCATGAAAGACACACACACACATATCACATGATATAAAAACTAGTGTGAGTCATTGTTGCATTTATTTACTCTGGATCGATTGTTATACTGGTAACTGTGTTAGGGTTATAAAAATGAACTAAAACTTTTTTCATTTAAAATTAAATTGAAAATAATACACCTTAAGATATGTATATATATTATATATATTATATTATGTATATACATAAGATATGTATTTATATATATATAAAATAATGAAATGTCTGTGCGCTGCTGCTGAGTTTCGAAACTCAGAGTTACAAACTAAAACAAAACACAAGTCCTGGTTTAACTGAACACACCACTAGCTCTTTACACATCCTGCAGGAGTCAGAGTAAACCAGGAGTGTGTGTGTGTGTGTGTGTGTGAGAGAGAGAGAGAGAGAGAGTGTGTGTGTGTGTGTGTGTGTGTGTGAGAGAGAGAGAGAGAGAGAGAGAGTGTGTGTGTGTGTGTGTGTGAGAGAGAGAGAGAGAGAGAGAGAGTGTGTGTG
>JAUCMU010000035.1:0-30079 GCA_032275025.1 Enteromius treurensis
TAAATCACCTTCATATTGTAATACCTGTCATACCCATGTCATTATACACATTTGTGTCCTCATAAACCACATAAACATGGATACACACAAACACACACACACACACAGTCAAAGTAGTTTTTGTCAACATAGAATTATATAATTTGCTATATATAAATATATGTTAAATAAGTTATACTCTGTTTAAAATTATATCCAAGTTATTAAATAAAAATCTCATGTGTTTGTCTCAGTGAGTTTATACGGTGTGTGTTTGCTGCCCTCTGCTGTTCACCATACACACACACACACATACACACACACACACACGCACAGAGCGCTGATGGAATGTTTGTGTGTTTGTGTTTCAGAGACATCACTTCGCTCAGGCCATCGCGATCCTGAACACACACGGCTGCAACATCTTTGAGAAGTTCTCCAGAAAGGTGCCTCGCTCCTTCCTCGAGTCTGAGTGAAATGGGAGAAAATCTTTGTCATCCTGACCATGATGCTTTGCACTCTCTGCTTTCAGGACTATCAGCGGATGTTGGATCTGATGAGAGACATCATCCTTGCCACGGATCTGGCTCATCACTTGAGGATCTTCAAGGACCTGCAGAAGATGGCTGATAGTGAGACTCAGATTAAGAGCTTAAGAAACAAAACCAATCCTGTTTGTATCATTAAGGTTTTCACAGAAAAGCAAATGCATTTATTTTTAACATTAAAAATTATTTCACAAGGAAAAAGTATTAAAACAAAAAAACTGAATAAATATATATATAAAAAATAAACAAAGAACAGATATATATTTTTAAAAAGGTTTTATGTGTATTTATTAAATAATAAAAAAAGTCAAAGATGAAAATGTAAGTTTGTATTTAACTTATTTCTAAATAATAAAAAAGGACATTTTTAAAATAATTTTTTATTTGTATTTATATGCAATAGAAATAAAGCAAGTGTGTTTATAGCTGTTGTGAGAATGAATGGTCTCTGAGTGTTGATGTGTTTTTAGCTGGTTTTAACCCGAGGAGTCAGACCCATCGCAGTCTGCTGCTGTGCCTCCTCATGACCTCCTGTGACCTCTCAGACCAGACCAAGGGCTGGAAAACCACCAGGAAGATAGCAGTAGGTGTCCTGCAGCTCACAAACTCAGCACACACTCCGTCACACACTCCTCTCACTCTTCTGTGCTTCTTCTGCAGGAGCTGATCTACAAAGAGTTTTTCTCTCAGGGGGACCTGGTGAGTTAAACAGATGCCGGTTTCTTCTGAGAAGTGCTTTCAGAGTCGTTTCAACATATTAATTTTCCACAGATGCTGATTTCTTCTGCTTGTGATGTAAATCAGTGAGGTCTTTATGACACTTACAGAGTAGAGTTTGAACATTTAGAGCTTTATAAATGGATGATTGATGTGACTCTTCTGGTGTCTTCAGGAGAAGGCGATGGGAAACAGACCCAGTGAGATGATGGACCGTGAGAAAGCCTACATCCCTGAACTCCAGATCAGCTTCATGGAGCACATCGCCATGCCAATATACAAGTAAAGAGAATCACTCATTTCATACACGTGACTCTGAATAAATCATCTCTCCACTGAGGTCTGGTTTGTTAGGAGAGGACAATATCTGTCTGAGATATCCTTTTAGCCAAGAGTTTTGGCTGTTGCTACAAATATACTTTTTAGGATTATTTCTTCTTATTTCAACTCTTTCAGGTTTAGCGTAACTTCTCTGGCTTTCTTTCAGGCTTCTGCAGGAGATTTTCCCGCGTTCGGCTGAGCTTTACGAGCGAGTGGCAGCGAACCGTGAGCAGTGGGCCAAAGTCTCGCACAAGTTCACCATCCGCGGCTTGCCGAGCAACAACTCGCTGGACTTTCTGGACGAGGAGTTCGAGCTGCTGCAGTCTCAAGGAGCCTTAGGAGACGACTCGCACCGCATGAACGGTTGCCTTGACGACGACTGCGACAAACACGACCAATGACGTCGCTAGGGCCAAGGTCACCTGAAGGATTGCGTCTTGGTTAACTTACGTAGTTACCGACGAGGCTTTGAGGAAAGGTTCGTCGTCTCCGTTTTTGCCGTTGCGATGGAGACAGGTTTTGCACGATGATGGACGATGGATGGTGCTGCGCAAACAATGGAGGGTGTAATGTTTCGCAGACATTTGGACTGAAAACAAGTTATATTCTCAGTGGTCCCGTTGAAATAGTTAAACACTATACAGTGAAAAATCATATTTCACCTAGTTGAATGACATGTAACAATTCCAGCAGCCCAGTGTTACATTTTTAAAAGATGTAACAATTACAGGTGTTACATCTTTTTAAGTCAGTGTTACATTTTTAGAACCTGTAACAGTTCCAGCTGCTTGGTGTTACATTTTTTTTTTTAAACTTGTAACAATTCCAGAAGCCTTGTGTTCCCATTTTAAAGCTTTTAATAATTCCTGCTGCTTGGTGTTACCAATTCTGGGAGCTCAGTGTTACATTTTAAAACTGGTAACAATTCCAGCAGCCTGGTGTTACATTTTTTAAAAATGTAATAATTCCAGCGGCGTGATGTTACATTTTTTAAACCTGTAACCATTCTAGTAGCCTGGTGTTGCATTTAAAAAAAAATGTAACAATTACTGCATTCTGGTGTTACATTTTTTAGAATATGTAACGTTTCCAGCAGCCGCGACCCTCACACTTTTCTTTCTCAGGATGGCAGAATGTGTTCGTCAAATGGATCTTGCCTTACAAATGTTTGCGTTGCCTTCCTGAGTGACTATAAAAAAAGATCTACGTTCGGTCTATCTATGTACAGTTCTGAAGCTACATGGATATATAGAGATATCTATCTGCCGTGTGTAAATGTGTGTTTGCACAGGTGTGACTGTACGTGCATTTGCCAAAATCTGCAAAGGACCACAAAACAAAGAGAGTGATGTCAGTTTTATGATTTAACCTGATGTCAGTTTAATACTAACCTGCATCCGTCATGTTTCACAGTAAAATCAAAAGACTAAAATAAGTTACATTCAGTTTTATGATTGAAATGTTGTATTAAATATTAAGCCTTTTTTAAGACCAATATCATTGTAACATGAATTAAACGACCTTACATTTTATTTGCAATATATATATATATTAGTGCTGTCAAATGATTAAAATTAAAACGATTAAAATTAAAATTCTTTTAAAAATCCACACACATGCAATATATATATATATGTAGAAAATATTTACAAATATGTATATATATAGGCTATAGATTTATATTCATATTATTTATATATTACATATAAATATATTTAATATATTAATAACACATTTTTTAGAAATAAAGATTCATGCTTTTGTATTTATATATACATGGCAATACACAGTACACAAACATAAGTATAAAAAGACTTTTATTTTGGATGCAATTAATCATTTGACAGCACCATAATGAAAAATTACAATGTTATAACGGTCCTAAAACGTGTCTTCATGCAATTTTTGTATTTGGTTTTTTTTTTTTTTCAGATGAATTTTGACCAGTTTTTGTTTCTTGTTGTCTTTCTTTGTTGTTTGTTTCTTTGTTTTTGGACCCCGGTGAAACTGTACTGATGTTTGGCTGTGAAATGACCCAGTCTGAGTTGAGAAATGCAGTTCTCTTTCTGTGGAGACCTTTGTCAGTGCTTAACGCAAAACACGAGAGTTTAACCACTGTTTCCATCGGCCAGAGATCCAAACATAAACCTTCATTCTTCACCAGTCTAAAGATGTTTTCAGGGAAAACCCTTTCCTGAAGCTATTTATTTTATATATTTATGATAGTTCATCAGTCCAGTGTGACAGTTACAGAAAGTTACAAATAAAATGCGACCATGTGAGGGATTGTAATGGATTTCTGGCTTTGAACATTTAATTTTTCTAACAATTTCTGCTGTATTTGGAAGAAAAAAGATACATATATATAAAAAAAGACTTCATGCTGGCAGTCAACTTTAAATAATTTAAACGCTTTCTTATAGAGTTTCCTATTTCTTCATTGTATTTTGAGTTAATAATGATTATTACAGATATGATGCTATTGTTTTCTTGTGCAATAAGTGTTTTTTTGCGTCGCCTCGTGTACATAAAATCCATTTCTAAATTATTAGTTTTTACACTCACTTTGATTTAATGAATCTATTTTCTGGTATTTGTAGGTTTGTACCTGTAGGTGACGGTAAACAACATTGTTTTTCTTTTGTTTGGAATAAAAACATTCTCTCGTGCCATTCATAGACGGCTCTCTGTAGACAGTTTTTCTCACGACTGAATCACATGATAAACAATAAACACAGAATTTGAAAACAATCAATGAAAGACATTGATAATACTGCACTGTGAAGTTCATCGTTAACTACGTCCAATAACATGAAGTAACAATAATAACAGCATTTATGAGTCTAATTGAAATATTACAAACCTAGTTTTAAAACCAAAAGTTTTACGTAATTAAACAACGTAAAGCAACTTAACGCAATTAAAAATAAAATAAAAGTTTGTTTTTAAATCTGAAGCAAAAGGCTTAACAGTTAATGTTAAATAGTGACGCTGTAATTATTCTGAAAATTACCAATAATTTCTAGGCAAAAAAAAAAAGAACAGTTGTCAAAGTTTAAAGAGTAAAATAGTATAAAACTATATAACTTTTTTAAAAACTGTAACAATGTTGCAGAATTTTACAAGTTAATTTAAAAGCTTAACATTATTTAACCAAACAAAAAATCAGCTAATATTAACAACATAAAAAAAAAAGGGAAAAAAAGTGTTGAAATCAATTTTACTGGAAATTGCTAGTAAATTTCACAAATAATTCTGCTGTGGAAAGACTAAAATATTCTCTTGCAAAAGTCCATAATATTCTTTTAATTTATAACCATTATAATATTTTTAAATGTAACCAATGATACAGAAATTAGAGCAAAGCTTACAAACATTTTTAAAAAATCAAGCATTCCTGAAAATTAATGCATCAAATAACAAACGCTGAACATCGTTTATTAATGCTGTAAAAAATGTGCTTGCTTTAGCTCAATCATACTGTTAATAAACAAGACTTCATAGTCAAGCGTTCCGGAGTTCTCAGGTTTGCAGTCGTTTTTCTGAAGGCACACACGTGTAGATACTGTACAGATCATACAGCAGGATTATGAATGAAAAAAAAAATATTATAAATAAAAGTTTTCATTCACAAACTCTTGGTGTCTCATAGTCGAAAAGAAAACCACAAACAAGTCTTTCATTTTGTTTAATTCAGTGCTTTAAAAATAAATATTTCAGACATTTTAAGTAATTCTCACACAAAGCACTAGTCTGACACACACACACACACTGCTCAATTGACATAAAATCCATCACATGTATTTTTTAATGTATAATAATCACTAAACCACTCACATTTCACTCTTATCAGAACAGAATGACTGCCAACAGAAATATGTAAACATAATATAGAATACTGGCTGAATTTATTTACAGAATAAAATAAAATACAGGAATCTTTGGAATGTTGAAAAGATCATAAACCTTGAAAAACACTGAAAAACAAGAGTTTTAAAAAGTAACTCTTTACAGTAAGTTCTATTTGCAAACATTAGTTAAT
Source organism: Enteromius treurensis (assembly GCA_032275025.1). NCBI lineage: Eukaryota > Metazoa > Chordata > Actinopteri > Cypriniformes > Cyprinidae > Enteromius > Enteromius treurensis. Next base: position 5,608 of record JAUCMU010000035.1, read on the forward strand.
GTCATTAATTCATATGAAGTGAAAAAAAAACATATTTTTAAAGAAGTCAAGTTTTTAAATTAAGATCAAATGTTTCACCTGTTCTTATTAATGCACTGAAAACTGAAATAAATACGAAACATTAAGCAACATTTTAATGATGCAACAGATGCTGTTAAAAAACGTTATACATATATACAAACTGTACAAATACAAACAGTAAGTTGATGTTAATTGGTGTATTTCCTAAAGTTAACAAACGAGATCTTACTGTAAAGTGTTACCAAAAACAACACAGGAATTCTGGGTAATTTCTGAGGTAGAAACAACTAGTTCATTTTCGAGTTCAGTCTGTTGTTTATTCTGCTCCAGAAATCTTTCTTAACACATAATAAACCCTTCATGTGATAAAAATAAGAAATACTAATAAAACATCTGATATGATGAGATTATTCAGAGCCTCAGATTCGGTCCGGCTTGTCATCAAACATCATTTGTTTTCTGAATAAAACATACATCTGGAAAAACAATGAAATCCAACCAAAAAAAAAGAAGTGATGAAATAAGTCAATCTTATCAAACACATAAAAGATTTGAAATTCAGTATAAAAATAGATCAGAGCTAATTAGAGCTGCGTTAGGAGTTCTCTGCATCGTGACATAATTTAAAGATTTTAATCCAATTTTGTAATATGAAAAAAAAATTTTTTTTATATATATATATATATATATATATACTGCTGTCAAACAATTAATAAATCTAAAATATTTTTTTTTCATTACATAATGTGTATATTTAGTATGTATAAATACACACACAAGCATGTATACATTTAAGAAAATAATGTTTATAGATTAAATACATTTATATATAATGTGTCCTGTATAATGATGACTGTATCATGTATGTGTGTATTTATAAAGACATAATAAATATACACAGGACACACACATATGTAAACAAGCAAAAAAGATTGGTGATTAATCCTTTGACAGCACACAGTTCAGATCTGAAGCTTCATCTAAAATGAGTGTTTTTATCAGTCATTGTGCTCTAATGTAAAGTGAACATAAACACATGGGCCTGATAAAAACAAACAGTCATTTAAGATTAAAACATCAGAGACTTTTGGATCAGATCTGAACTCTTAGTGAGTGTGTGTTATATATATATATAAATAAAATACAAACAGCATTGCAGAACTAGAAATTATATTGAATATATTCTTTCTTTCTCTTGTGCTGACCATTGACCTGGCCACGTCTGTGACCCTGACCTCACAGATCACATGACCTCAGTATTCCCAGCAGCGCAGTGAGGTCTGCAGCGAGCGCATGTCCTTCAGCAGACGCAGACTGTCTCGACTGCGCTCTCCCGGCCTGTCTTTGAGCTTCACCGAGACTTTAACCTGTCCTCCATCACTCTGCAGACCACACCGCCGCTTCAACTTCTCCATCTGACACACACACACAGTCAGATCACGGAGCGTCTTACACTAGTTGTCAAATAAGAACAGCTTTTTACTTTTATTGGTATAAAATACAGTGAAAAGTCATTTTAAAAATCATAATAAAGCTCAACTAACATTTCTGATTATTATCAGTGTTGAACACCGTTGTATTCATCAAGGACAAAATAACTTGGTTAAAAAGTGACTGTAAAGATATTTCTAATTCTACAGTAGATAAACAAATAAACACTGTTCTTCTGTGAATCCTGAAAAATAAAAAGGCATCACAGTTTCCACAAAAATACTGAGCAGCACGACTGTGTTCAACACTGATAATAATCAGAAGTGTGTGTTGAGCAGAAAATCAGTGTATTATTATGATTTCTGAAGATCATGTGACTCTGAGGAGGAGACTGGAGGAATGATGCTGAACATCACAGAAATAAAATACACTTTAACATAGATTCACACACAACACAGCTGTAATAATATTTAATTATTTTACTGTATTTTTGATCAAATAAACGCAGCCTGGGTGAGGCGGTACTGTACTTCTGCCATGAGCTGCTTCTACAGTGCGTATGTATCTTGAGTTGCATTGTGGGCCGCTGTTACCTGAGCTTGATGTCGCCGGACTTTAGCGATCTGTTCTCCTTTATTCTCCATCCTCTTCACCAGCGTCTCCATCTCACGCTCCAAATCCTGCCGCAAGCGATCCGAAACACACGACTGGATCTGTTTGGATAACTCCTGCTGCTCGCTGACACACACACACACACAACATCACTGAATCAGCATTCAGAAACAAAACCTGTCTGTTAAAGGAACAGTTAACCTAAAACTCATCATTTTATAAAACAAATATATATATTAGTATGTAATTAATATTAAAATAACAGGTAACCTAAAAATGTTAAATATTGACTTTTAATATTGGCAACTAACTTAAAAAAATTTATTAATTAAAAAAAAAAAACAACAACAACATTTATTTATGTATTTTAGTTAACATTTATTTGATTTTCAATGCAATGTTTTCAGTGTTAGTGATAATAAGAGAGGGTGGCTGCAAACAAAGTAAGGTCAAGAATAATCCTCACAAGCTCATGTGTCCAAACTCGTCCTGCAGCGTCAGCAGCAGCTCTGACAGCTCCTCCCCACAGGAAGAGGAAGAGGAGGAGCTACTGCTGGCCTGCCGAGCGCTGTGATTGGAGGAGGGGGCGTGTCCCAGCACTCGCTCGTTACACAGCTGAGGATGATGCTGCTTCAAAAGATGAAGGACGTGCTGGACGTTTGCTCGCACAGAGTGACTGGAGCCTGTCGACTGAAGACACAAAGACTCGTAAACAGCTTTGATTTGGCATTCAGTTTATTCATAATCACATTCAAATTTCAGTCCGTTTCGTTCTGATACAAGATTTAAATATCGGTTGGTTTTGTGCAGTCTGTTTGTTTTGTAAAGACACAACGACTCGTAAACATCCACAATACAGCTCCATATCAATCATGCTTTAATTTATGACTTTTTTAAAGGATATAAATACTTTCAAATCATGAAAAACTGCCGATGTAAAAATCCATGATTAAGGTCAAATGTTTGTGTGTCTTTACCGTCCCGGTCACAAACGGCACGTCTCCCAGACTGAGTCTGTAATGCGGCTGAGGCTGAGACGGATGCTTCTGCAGAAACAGGAGAATTCACACCAGCGGTTCATTTCAGTCATTAAACCAGACGTCCATCAAGTCAAATTTGCTTGTGTACCGCAATTATCACAGCGCTCATTCAACGCAGCTTTACATGTTAGCAGGTTTTGTTCCATTACGAAATTAAAATATTGCTCAGTTTTGTTCTGAAATCTGTTTTATATGACAAGGTTGGTTTGTTCTTTATCAACACTGAAATATTGCTCAGTTTTGATCGATTATGAGATTAAAACATCAGTTGATTTGGAAACGGAACTGATTTTTTTGTACTACCAGATTAAAATATCGGTTACTTTTATTCTACACTGAATCATCGGTTCTATATTCCGAAAATCACTATTTGGTTTTGTTCTATAACTGCACTGACACTGTAGTCAATGTCATCTGGTATTGTTGTGTTACAAACGACAAATATTTAAATATCGGTTTTGTTGTTTTTAAATATTTAAACCTAAATATAAAAAAAAAAAAGTTAAATCACACAAAATCTTGTTTAGTTTTGTTCTCTCATGAGATTTTTACCGTCACAGCATTTAAACATCAGTTGAGGTTTAAATATCGTTTGGTTTTGGTGTAGTTCTCAAAAGCATTAATAATGATACCATGAGTTGTCTGAAGTGAAAAGAGCCAGTTGTGAATTTAACATTAGCAGTCATTAAAGCAACGACGCCGAGAAATATGGCATGGCTTTAGATGTCGTTAGTAACATCTCTGACAGGATTATTATACGGTTTCTTACTGCTGCTGTTCTCATATCCCCACCTCCGAGTATTCTGTAGTAAAATCAGATCTGTCTGTGCTCATGTACCTTTGCTGCGAGCTTCTTCTGCTGGTTTCTGCTGGATTTATGTGGACGTGGAGACACAGACTGAATGAGCAGACGGTTGGCTTCTAGACCCGTCTGCAACTGATCACAGAACAGATAACATCATACAGACAGACTGGGACAATACACAGATGCATCGTGATCTGTGGATTGATTCTGAGATTAGTTTCTAACAGCAGATGGCGCTCTAGGCTAGTTTAACTGCACACTCAAATGCTCATGAAGAAAAGCAAGTAAGTGGCATGTACGTGGTAAAATGTACTAGCACCTTTGATTTTATGCTTTTATGACTCAAGATCAGTTTTTTTATACAGTATGCATATGCATGCAGTCACTGTTGAACTCTTCTCTCTCTACAGGTGAAGGGTTGCCAGTTATCAGATCATTAGTCTGTTCGTGATGAGTAGATTTACTGACAGAGGCGCACCTGAGCTGCTTTGTCCTGCACCAGTTTCCTCTGATGCTCCTCTTCCTGTAGTTTTCTCTCCAGCTGTCTGATCTTCCTCTCGGCGGCGCTCTGAGTCTCCGTCAGACGATGGTACTCCTGCTCCAGCAGATCCAGCTTCTGCAGCTTCAGCTGAACATCGGCCCGATCCGCCGAGCCCAGACGCTCCAGAGACACCTGCAGAACACACAGCACATTAACACACACACACCTGTACCAGCGGGTTCTGTGTGTGCGAGACGCACCTGTCGGCGAAGCACAGCGGTTCTGTCTGATTCTGTGTTTCTCACGGTCTTCCTCATGTGCTCCAACTGTTTCTCCAAGCGTGAGCATCGAGTCTCGGCCGCAGACAGCTGAGAGAGAAGATCTACACACAAACAAAGATGTGTTACTGTACACTTACTGTAAGTGTGAGGCTGGGAATGAAGATCTGTGGCAATCAGTTCAAGCTAAAGTTAAACGGATTCAAAACTGGATTAAAAATAAATAAATAAACATTACATGAAAAACTTAAACTTCAAATGTTACCTCGGAAACAACAATTACTAAAGCAATATATACACACACACATACATATAATTACAAAAATAAATAAAATAATGATGATAAATGTCAAAAGCATGTAACAAAATTATTAAAACTTTTGAAAAAAAAAAAGTGTATAATATAAACGTTAAAGGAAAACTAAACTTGCCAAGTAACTGAATTATCACAACCAAGGTGACGTACTAAAATCACTTAACTAAAACTAACAGCACAAAATACACCTATACTGAATTATTATAAATAAAAATTATTTATTTAACTTAATACATTTAGAAAAATAAAGTTAATAATCCAAAAAATAAGACGACATATGCCAAAATAAAAAAAAATACTAAAACTTAAAACTATAAAAATAAAGCTTTATATTATCAATATACATTATTAGTATAAACATTATATTTTCTTTGATTTAGTGAAAAATAGAAATGTCGCCTTGGCAACAAACCCCCCCAAAAAACTTAAAATTTAAAATTAAAACTTCCAAAATTAAAGATAAAATTTCCAAAAATTTAAAACTTAACCTAAAATTACAAATACATGAAAGCTTTATATTTATTTAATGTAATTCATTAATTTTTTAAAAATATAAATATTGCATTGTATTTATTGAATTTTATATATATATATATATATATATATTAGATAAGTGAATTTAAAAGATGCATCATATCTAAAACTAATTTAAATGAAAACTAAACAAATAAAAATACAAGTTCAATCAACTACTCAAAATAAGCCTGTTAAGAATGGTAATCTACTGTTGTAGATTGTAATCAGCTGTTTATCTACAGTTACAGTATTATACAGTATGAGGAGTATAACAACAGCTCACCGTGGTTTGTGTCGTGGTGTCTGTGCTCTGAGTGTGTGGATTCTCTGGAGACGTTCTGGAGCTTCTGCTGAGCTTCACATCGCTCCAGCTCTAACAGACGGATCTTCTCCTGCAGGTTCTTCAGCGCAGAGAGAATAGCTGCAGAAACACAGCCGTTCTACATGTGCTGTATTCAGCTCTGAATTACAAATCAAAACTCATCCGAGCTCATTAACATACACAAGTCTTCAGGAAGGTTCACTGAAAGCCTGAATCTAAACTTTCCAGCAGGTGCAGCTCTTCACCAAATATTCATAAATCACAACTGTGAATATTTCATCAACAAACCTCTCTGTCTTTGCACCAATAAAAAAATACTGAAGTAATGTTAGTAATTTTGTTATTTTAATTTTAAAGTATTAGTAATTTTATTGTTGTTTTTATTTAGAACATCTACATTTTTATTCATGTTTACTTCAGCTATTTTGTATATCAAGTTCACTTTTGGGGGGTCTCTTCTGTCATACTAATATTGTCTTTTTAAAAATTAATTTTTATATATTCCATAAAAATACTTTATAAATACCTTTTTAAAAATGTGACACGTTTTTCAAACGTCTATATTACGAGCTGAAGCACTGAATTATTAAAGAGCTGTCAATCACTCTCCATACACATGAGTCTCGTGTCATCAGTGCATCGGAGTGTGTGTGAGATCTCAGGTGTCACAGGTGTGTGTGTGTGTGTGTACCTGCACCGCTGCTCTCAGGAAAGGCTTTGACGGCTCTGTGTGTGAAGGGCAGAGGTGTGTTTATGAAAGGATGTCCAGCGGGATACTCGGTGTAAGAGGACAGAGACGCTCGGTCAGACATCGCTGGGGCTTTGAGGGGCTGCTGACACACAGCACAAACACACACTTACAAACATGAATAACTCATTTTATATCTGACCCTGGAGCACAGCAGCAGTCTTCTGCAACACAGGTGTATGTGTAGAAACACACAACAATACACTGTATGAGTCACAACTATACATTTCCCCTCACAGAAATCATCAGGATATTTAGTAAGTCTCCTGCTGTAAATATATCCAAACTTACTGATCAGTAATATGCATTGCTAAGAACTTCATTTGAACAACTTAAAGATGATTTTCTCAATATTTGGATTTTTTGGCTCCCTCAGGTTCTTCAGCCAAATATTGTCCTAAAAACCCTTCAGTCTGGGAAATTTATACAGATTAGTATAGAGGAAATGTAATGTTTTTTTAGGCTTTTTAAATTGTTAATGCAATTTTTTTTTCTAGCCAAAGCTTATCCTATATTTATACAAAAATCATATATTACTTTGACTTTTATATGCAGTTTTAAACTTCAGTTTTATTATTATTATTTATTTAATATAACGAAACAAGCTTATTTACAGCTTTCCAATTAAATCAACTGCCAACTTAAAGCGAAGTAAAATATATATATTTTATTTGATGTTTTTCTGAGCATTTGTATATTTTTGTAAGTTACTTTATGTCACACTGTTTACTCTGTACTTGAATGTTATTAACCAAACACAATTAAAAAGTTTGTTTTGGGTTCGTATGGTTTGTTTTAAACTCTTTCAGTTTTATATTCAGTTCAAAAACCGCAAATCAGCATTTAAAGCAGCAGAAGTGATCAAAAACTGCAGGTTTAGCGGAAGTTAAAGTTTACTATAATATTATTACAGTTTAATTTTAACGCTTATTAATTCAAACTCAGCGTTCATTTGAACATATTATGGTTAAATAAAATTAAATGATTCAAAATTAACTATACGGCGTTTAATGTTTGTTTTGGCGCTGTTTTAACATGAAAGCTGTTGGATGTGTGAATGTTTAAGATATTTTTACCTTTTCTCGTCCCGCGGGGGGCTTTGAGGTCGAGGCCATTGAAATGTTGGTTTGATCTTAGATCATATTTAATTAAAGCACACTCATATTTCATAACCTTTAGTCCTGTTTGTTGTGAATTTGCTGTTTGGTGCAAACAGGAAACTAAATACAAGCGCGCAAAGCAGAAGCTGTGAAGTCAGCGATGACAACATCCGGACGGTAGAATACTAAATAAAAGTCACGGGTCGTGAACCTTAATATTTTAAAGTTATGTACAATATTTATTTTAACAGGGGCAGTACCGTGTAAAGATTTTGACTGATACGATTTTATTACTTCAACTAAAAAAAAGCTATAAAAATACATTACCTATAGGCGTATCTTACGGAACCGGAAGCGATGACATCCAACTCTGGTTTCCATAGACGCGTCCACATCAGAGTTCATAATATTTGTTGTCTTTTTGAGTACCTGCTTATGAATGAGTAGGAAAATGTTCATACGATCAATTTCGCCTAATTATGTTTCAAAATAACACATCAAATAATGGAATATCACATAGAAATGAACTCACACCTGTTGCTATGGCTTAAGTGTTGCTTCGCGACTGACGGAAAAAGTTAAAAGTCCCAATATTTGTAGCTAAAGTTAACACCGTGTAACTTCTTTATTTTTTAATAATAATAAAAAAAAATTAAAAGAAAGATCTCGGTTGTTGAATATGATTTAGTTTTATTCCAAACATTGATTATTTTCCAGCTCTTTTCTGAACACTGAGGAAAATCCTGTTTTACTTCTCTTGGTTTGTGTGTTTTGTATGTTTTCAAACTTTTTAACAGCAAACATGCTTTATTTGACCTGTACAATTGTTTTTTTTTTCTCTTTCATATAATTCATCTGTACAAAGTTGCTCTTTCATCTTCCATGGGCAAAAAAACATCATACAAAATGAAAATTTAATAATAATAATAATAATAATAATAATAACAACAACCCATGTTCATTTCTTCACACTGGAGAGGCTGCAGTTGCATAAATGTTTGTTTGGTTTTGACAGAAATGTTGGGTAAGTCCAAAAGACCATCACACACAAAAAAAGATCTGAAGATCATATGACGTAACCACATCAGGAACATACACTCTGTCTAAAATATTTTGATAATTATCCCAGAATGCCATGGGGTCTCTGTCCTGAGTGGAAAACAAAATAAAGGTGAAACATGATGCTGAACAAAACTAAATCAGTCTGTTCAAGATCTGGACGAGAAAGTCTTTAAACCTGACAATCACATAAAAATACAATCTGAGAAAAGCTCAACACAGATTCATACGGCTACATTATTTCCACCATGGAATAAAGAAATTTGGAATAAAAGTCTTAGTGACTTTTTATCTCACAATTCAGATTTTTTCCCCCTCACAATTCTCAGATGTGAAGTAGAATCTCAGGGGTATACTGCAAATTCAAAAAAACGAGGGGAAAAGTCCAAAGGTGAAATAAAAAGTCAAATTATTATTAATAATATTTATGTTTGTTTAGTTTTCTGTGTGGAGGGAAAAAAAACAGAAATGCAAGACATAAACTCAGAATTATGATACAAATGTCTGAATTTTGAGGGAAAAATCTTGATTGCAAGTGAAAAAGTGTGAAATGTCATTTAGAATGATGAGAAACGAGTTTAAATTACAAGAAAAGTCTGAATTGTGGGAAAAAAGGTGAAACTGAACTCTATATTACACGACAAAAGTCAAAAGTGCAAGAAAAGGTTAAAGATATAAACTCAGAGTTTAATTTGTGTGATGCAAACTCAGAATTGTGAATTTGTCACTTAAAAAAAAAGTTAAAAGATATTAACTCAAAATTCAGGAAAAAAGTCATATATATATATATACCTGGAGCACAGCAGCAGTCATAAGAGCACAGGTGTATGTGTAGAAATACACAGCAATACACTGTATGAGTCACAATTATACATTTCAACAACAATCATTAGGATATTAAGATCATGTTCCATGAAGATATTTAGTAAGTCTCCTACAGTAAATATATCTAAACGTCATGTTTGATTAGTAATATTTATTGCTAAGAACTTCATTTGATTAACTTTAAAGATGATTTTCTCAATATTTGAATTTTTTTGCTCCCTCAGATTCCAGATTTTCCAGCCAAATATTGTGCTAACAAACCAGACATCAATAGAAAGATGATTTATTCAGCTTTCTCATGATGTATGCATCTCAATTGAACCCTTTTGACTGGTTTTGTGCTCCAGGGTCACAATTGTGAGATAAAAATATGCAATTATATTTTTATACATAGTGTAATTTTTCCATGGCAGAATCAACACTGTACTTTGAAATCACTTCTCTGTCCGGCTGACCGCCGCCACTTCAGCTGATTCTACTAAAAAAACACTGAACATGTCTGACAAAACACGTCATATCAAAACGTCAACATGCCTACAGTACAGCGCCGTCTCACACACACACCTCATCACGCCTTGACGTGACTGAATCCACACGCTCTGCATCCGGATATAAAAATAAAGATTTCAAAGAAAGATGGGGGAGAAACACGGCACAAGTTGATTTTTCTGATCACTAAAATGCTGTAAACATCAAACAGTGAGGGAGCAGCTCGGAGCGGGTTGTCATGGAAACGAGGGCGATGAGGAGATGCTCAGGGGTCAAAGGTCACCAGACAACGCATTTGTTGACCGGATTCATGGGTGATCCTCGGGGACAGTGAAACACGCGGCTGAACTCCTCGAATTGAGACACGCTGCCGATCACCCTGAAAAATAGAGATACGTATTTACAGATATTATCAACTAAAATTCAAAATATTATTTTAAATAAAACAAACATTAACCATTTAATTCACTTTATTTCAGCCTGTTACCAATATTTCATCTTTATTTAGTTGCTCATCAACACTGATCATACTTCAGTATCAGATGAGCGTCAATTATTAATTTCAAATTAGTGAACTGATTAAAGTATTTATGAATGGGATATAAACTTGCCTTAATTAAACTAATGCACTAATTTATTTAGCTATGCAATTTTTGTACCATATTTCTCCTTTAATTATTGTGTTTGTTTTATTTTGATTTGATTAAGTTATATTGAAATAATAAAAATGAAACTCATGGCAACATGTAAAAATATATCTAATTATTTCAAGATTCAGAATTGATGTGCTGTAAAGCATTACACAAAACAATAACAACTGAAGAATGGCATTATATACTGCAGTTATCAGTGAATGGGCTTCTAGATAGAGCTTGGTTAGTAATACTTACGTCTGACTTAGTAAACGTTTGTGACGAGGAATAGGAATTGTGTTACCTATAATGTTCAGGTGCGTGTTTATCCGTCAGCAGCTGCAGGTAAATGGACTGAGATCGTCTCTTCATACACCAATTCTGTGTAGAAAACATTTCAGAGCGGCTGGAAATGACTGAACCAGTAACAACTAGCAGTGTTATCATCACAAGTAACACGAGTTACGTAATCACTTTACTATTTTTAAGTAACTAGTAAAGTAACACAGTATCTGAGTATCAGCTCGAGTGTTGCCATGTTGAGAGAAATTGTGCAGAAAAAGTGCATAGACATTTATTTTGTGCCCCATGTACGGTTAGCTCATGCAGTTATTCATCTCACTTACACAAAAATCTGTATTTTGTATTAATTTCCCGTTTTGTTGTAAAAGGGCTTTTACTTTTTTATATTAAAAACAAGCAAGCAAGCCCAGCCCTGATTTGAAAAGTAACGCAATGCATTACTTTCCAAAAAAGTAACTAAGTTACTTTTTTTAAGGAGTAACGCAACATTGTAATGCATTACTTTAAAAAAGTAACATTCGCAGCAGTGTTAACAAATGCTGGTTTACCTGAGCGAAGGCGATGAAGAAGAGCTGCTCGTGTGTGTATTTGAGTCCCGGCAGAGGTCGCTCCGGACCGTGTTCACGAACCCACTTCTGATACGCCTGAAAACACATCACCATTCACATCACAGAGACGTTCCGTCAGGTCGGACACTTATAGGTTTCCATCTTGGTCAATAGCATCCTTATGATGGGAAAATTTTGAATACATAAATGTAGATACCTAAAAATGAAACCAGCCTTTTATGCGAGTTTGTTTTGTATACAAAAGCCCTTAAAATTATGAAAAAGAAAATCTGTTTTCTTTGTATTTGTTTGCACCTGTTTTGAAGATTGTAACGTGATGTTAATTTGACATTGCCAAGTTGTTTGTACATTTATAATTGTTCAATAAAAAAATAAATAAAATAACCTATTGGTTTCCATAGTGCTGAATCAACGTCATTAACTCTTATACAATAATAATATATATTCACCATATCACCTAATCTTTATTTTTATCCTTAATGTATTGTTTGAATATCAGATGTTCGATAAAAAGATTGATTACATACAGGAACTTTTTAAAGAAAAAACACGCAGCACACATCGTGCTTGTAAATCACATAATCTGACCAATGAGAATAAAGTGTGTCGTCATCAAGGCTTTCGCAGCCGATTTTGAGCAACTGCAGCGCTTGACCTCTGCGATTGCTCTCGTTTTGCTCTCAAGGTACTTTGATGGCACATGTTATCGAAAGGCAGCTGCTGCGCCGATCAAAGTCGGACAGATGATCTTACCAGAATGCATTGTTTTGTAAGGCGGCAGCCGATTTCTTGCGGCGCCGCATTAAGTCGAATACACCTAGTGTGTTAGTGTGTTAACAAAAAGAAGACATGTGACTTTATTCAGTGACTTTGTTTGAGTGAACAACTTGGTCCAAAGTTGAGAAAACTCAAAAAAGCTGAGTAGCGAGTTGCACAGCAAGTTAACTCAACTTTATTTTATTTTTTTTGCAGCGAATATATTTAGGGTAATATGTTTGCCTCTAATTTTAAGAAGCATACAATCAAATATAGTGATGAAGGAAGAAGGTTTGTAGCTTCTTGAATCAAATACTTAATAGTCTTTCGTTTCTTTGACAAGAATTCTTAGTAGTATAAAGTTGTAAGCTGAGTTAACTTTAATTGACTGTAATAGGTTGCCATATATATTTTCCACTGTGACCAATTCATCATATAGCTATTTAGGCTAACATTTTAATTTTGTTGTTCTTTCCTTCTTTATCTCACTCTCGTCCTTTCACTCACGCCATCACTCTGTGAGTGGATCTTGTTTGTATAAGGCATTTCTCTCTGTCAGCAGTGCTATGTTTAATCCTCACTCACCGAGAACCATGCCAACCCAAGCAAGAAACCTACTACTGCTACTGTACACTCTCTCTCTCTCTCTCTCTCTCTCTCTCTCTTACACACACACACACAAACACACACACACGCATGCTCTCTCCTGCAGTATAGTCACTGTTACCGTGCCTAAGTATGGTCAGAGGGATGGTCGTGTGGTCACTTTCTTCCAGTCTGTCTTCGTGCAGCTATATGAAGCCTTTATCCCACACTCTAACCATAATGTTCTGGGAGGGGCAGGGGAACGCTGTCAAAATGTTGTGTAAACAAAAGCATCTCTTTTAATAGAGCTACTCCCAAATTACACTAAACCAATAAGCCACAGAACAGACTCTGATTGCAAAAACAAACACGCACACATGAGGCAGTGGCTTACAAACTTCCAAAGAAACGTTCTGCAAAGCGCTTGGGTTTATAGAGCGGCACAACAAGAGAAAAACACCAGCAGAGTAAATATGAAAGCCTTTAATTTTCAACTAATCTCTCTCATCCTCAGCCATCAAATGTTCTGACCATCTCCGCACTGCTAGACACCAAAGAGGAAAATCTTAAAAATAGCGTTACAGTAATCCTGTATGCACAGAGAGGGAAACATAATATTTAATAAAGACAAAAGTTTATATTTTTGTGCATGCTGCAATCTGCACATGTTTTGACAGGATGTTAACATTTCCAAAAATATATCTGGAAGAAAAAATAACACATCTGTGTGTGTACTGTATGTGTGTGTGTCCAGACAAAAGCTGTGTTCAGCAGCACCTAATCTTTATTGCATTACAATAGCAACCAGGTTTATCCACATATATAAACATGCACACAAACACAGAAACGTGTTTAATTAAACACTGATTAGTTTAAAAAATGTTTCAGTCAAATGTTTATTAGTAATGTCTTCATCGGAGGGGAAAGATGGAATGTATGCTGTTCTTTTGCATATCCTCATGGATGTACGAGTCAAGGCCAAATAAGGATGTCTGAAATGACAGAAAAGAGAAATCTTTTAAAAATGTAGCTTAAAAGGCGTTTGCCAAGTTTTCAGAAATGCAGTCTTTGTTGGTTTTTATACACTTTTGAGAAATACGAAAATTTTTATTTTTTTATAACTCTATAAATGTCAATTAATGTACCCGTCAAGTAAAAGTTATTAAAATACTTTCCTTGCACCTTTAGAGTGACACCTTGATCATTATTTTCAAGGTGAAAGAAAATACAAAAGGATTTATCTTAAAAATGAAGTTTTTTCCTGTAAACCTGTAATGTGTGCCTTTTCATAATAATAATAAACTTCATATAGGCCTACCGTCAAAGGGTCTGGTTATGCAATACTGACTGGCTTTTTTATTCTTTATGTTTATTAATTAGTTTACTGCTTTTGAAAAAGACATCATATGCCAAGTTTTGCAATTTCATCTTGACTCTTTGAAGTCAACATTTATTTTAATTAAAACTATATCGATTTTTTTAGCATAGAAAAAGTGTATACTAAGTTATTAATTAAGTTACAAAGCACACACATATCATTGTTTGAAATACAATGAACCTCATAAAAGAAAACAAACTGCTTTGTAGAATAAACTTCATAGTCAAATGCTCACGATATAAAAATGCAACTTCACGGCTTCATATTCTTCAAGGAACAGTTAAAAATATTGTAGATGGAGAAATGCATAAAGTAAAAGTTTAAAATGTCATGTCAGCTACCCAAATGTCATGAGTGCTGCCTCAGCCCTGCATGCAGAAATCTTATCCAAATTGTGGTTTTGAGAAATGTTACCTTATGCGTCTTTATGAGGGAAAAGTGTCATGTTGGCTGGGAATATCAAATCCTCAGCAGGATCCGTCAGAGAACAATAGGTGTGATTGAACTGAAGCAGTGGGATTTGTGAGGTGACACTATAAAATTGCAATAGCAGAGTGTAATAGTGATTTACGGTCCGGAAAGCAAATGTCGACGCAAACATGCATGTGCGTGGGGCCGTTCACACACACACACACACACACACACACACACACACACACACACACTCAGAGAAGCGTATTCTCACACTTTTTTCTCACAGATACTTACACACACTGTGAAGAAGTGTCTCATTGTTCTTTTCAGTGCCTGGGGGTGAAAGGTCGAGTGGAGTAAGTACAGTTATCAATCAATCCCTAAGCACTGAGACTCTCTCTCTCTCTCAATGTCGTTGTGTTCTGCTAGCTGCAGGGTTTTTACAGACGTTCCCTGGCAGGTGTCAAATACCAGCAGTGAGAAATAATTACTGTCCCGCTGAATTCAGCTCCACTTACTGGCTTTCCACACCACCCCCCCCCTTTCACTCCTCCACTCAATCCCCCCGTCTGCTGCTGTGCTGCACTTAAACAACCCTTCTCCGAAGCATACTGAAGTGGATGGTCTCTCAAGTAAAGAGCTTCTCTGTCAGTAACTGCATGCATGTGTGTGTGCATGTTCACATGTTTCCAAAATGTGTGTGTCTACCTGTGTTTGTTGGGTCTCTGAGGGAGTGTCTTATTACTGGAGCCGTTTTAGTGAAGCAGCAGTGTGTCCGTGTGTGTGTGTGTGTGCATGTGGATTAATGTCACTTTGGGAGTATTGCATGACCAAGGCCGTAACATACAGTAGCACATGCTACTCCTGAAATACTGAGTCCCTACAGAGAACGTACTGTGTGTGTGGACAGTTAGTAGGCCTTAGTGGGAGCTAAAGTCTCTGAGTAATGCGAATCGGAAATCAATAAAACAATTCTATTATACGTGTCATGTTCTCTGTGTGTGTTTGTGTGCATGTGTGTGGTTCGGTGCACTATTGGTATCAGGAATGAAACTTTTAAGCGGTGGCTTCAGACATGTTGTCAAGTAAAAATCTGAGTTTGGGTTGGAAGAAAATAAGAGGGCTTGCAGACAAGCTGAAATTGTTTCGAAGCCATTTTTCTTTTAATTAACATGCATGCATTTAGAAAACAAATAGGGTCCTTTTTGATTTTATGTAATGACATTTTTAACATGCATTTATTGTTTTCCAAACATGAAGTTTACAAACAACAGTAACGTCCAATTTGAGAAAATGTGGATCTTAAGGTGTTGTCACCCCATATCTTTTTTTTTTCATTTATTGTAAATAATTTGCATGCAGAGAGGATTTTATAAAAGTACAAATATTCCATGTAGATTCTTTAGTCATCAATAATATTTATGTTGTTTTTCCTTTTTCTCTTTATGGTTTTCACAGAATGTCTAAATAGCTTTTTTTCATTTGTAAAATTCTAATATATATATATATATATACAACAATTAGAAAAAAATATATAATTAAACCTAATTAAAGTGCTTTTCATTTTTTTTTAAATGCCAGCAGGACTTGGGAAATTGTGTTGCTCTGAGCTTTGAATGACAAATGTCAGTTTGACTATTATTATAATATTGATAGAAAGACCGACAAATTGCTAATTGGTAACAGTGTTTATCTAACGAATGCAGACATAATTAATAAAACAGCACGTGACCTTCAGACAGCACAGATGGTAAATATGTTCTTTTCAATCAGATGAACTGTTGTATTCCCACACACATTTGATATCGCTGTACCCATCCAAATGAAAAATATGAATTATGGCAAAAACTATATAAAAATTATGCTTTAAGGATGGTCCCATTTGCAGGTAACTGCAACAGAGACAAAGATTTAAGTACTATAACATTTGTCAAATTTGTGCCTTAAAGAAACTGTTTACCCAAAAGTGAAACATCTTTTCCATCCAGTGCAGGTAGACCAGAGGCTATCAGTGTCATTGGAAAGAGCAGCTCAAACATTATACAAAACATCTCATTGAATGTTCCACAAGAGAAAATCATGAGGCTAAGTAAAATATGGCAGGATTTGCATTTCTAGATGGATTATCCTTTTGAGTCTGACCAGCTTCAATGTTTCTGTAAATTCTGTAAGCTCTGAAACACAATCCCTGTGTTTAAATTTCACAAGACACAACACACAAGCAAATTGCGCCCCAGAGAAATTAAAAGAGCATTTTCTGTGTCTTTGTTCTTGATTCTCTTTGAGCTCGAACATAAAAAACCAAACCCATAAAACCATTACGCCTCAAGGTTTTTGCCTGCTGTTTGATGGCACTTTGTTGTGTGCTTCATAACTCATATAATAAACAAAATGGTTCTGCTCTTTGCTAACTATAGTGTGAATGTTTCCTGTTTGCAGAACTGGTTATGATTTGCTCGTTCATAGAGGTGTCTGGGAGTGTTTCCTTACAAAACCTACCTATCTGTAATCGTAAGACCTTTTTAAAAAAAAAAAAAATATCCGGGGAAATCATTGTGAAGAATCAGACATTGTCCTCATTCCTGAAATTCATACACCTTAATGTCAGAGCGCTGACTAGACATGCTGCCAAATATGCCCTCTATTACCTGTCATTTGACAAATTAAACACTTCAGTGGGTTTTACATGGGCGTGTTTTTCTCTGAAGATCTTATTAAACTTTCAATTTGTGTCAGAAACAATAATTCCAGCACCTCTTGTTGGCAAATAAGTTTGTATCCTGCAGAGTTTTTAACTCAGATTTTCATTCATCATGAAATGGAAAAGAAGTGCATTTTTAAGTAGGACACAGAAAGGGTCGTACAACAGATCATCAATCTAGAGCTTTTTCTGCATATTATATGGCTTTATACAGAAATGGAAAAGAAACAAAAGCAAATCACACCACAGGTTACTTCAAAATAAATGTTGCAAGTTCTTTTGTTTCTCTTTATTCAGTGTATTTATCAGTGTATTTACGCAGTGTGAGGGCCCGCAGTAAACACAGACCCTCGGGCTCTGCTGGCTGATAAACACCTTTCCCCAAAAGATAAACTTATAGTGCATGACTGTTATGCTTTCTGCACAGTCTCGGCTATTAGCTATAGTTAAGGACAGTTAGGGATAGTTCACCCCCACAAAAATGAAAGTGATGTCATTATTTACTCCCCCTCATGTTTTTCAAAACCTGTATGACTTTAGTAACACTTTATTTTGATAGTCCAACTATTGCCTTATTAATTTGCAACATGTCTACTCAGAGTAGACTGTTAGGGTCTGTGGGTTTAGGGTTAGAAGAATAAGTTGACAAATGCAAAATTACTCATAGTCAGTATGTTTTATGTTGTGGAACCATCAAAATAAAGTGTCAAGATGTTAAGCAGGCAGTAAACTTCTTATACATGCTGGTTGACATGGAGTTGCAAAGTTAATTACTGTTAGTAGAATGTCTACAGTGGACTATCGAAATAAAGTTTCACCCTTACTTTCTTCTGTGAAACATACAGTAGTTAAAGATATTTGAAAAAAGTTGATTATGACAATATACAGTAGTATATACAATGGATGTCAATTGTCTGGTCTCCATTCTTCAAAATGTGTTTCAAAGAAAAGTCATACAAGTTGGAACAACATGAAGGTGAGTAAATGATCATTTTTGGGTGAACTGATTGTGGAATGAACGAAGCCTTGCTGAGTTAGGCGTGTTCCTGGGTTAACAACTTTTGTTGACCCTGGAACAACATTTTATTCCAAAATTTTAGTTTTGACCATATCTCTACACCTAAACCTGACCCTACCCATGTGTAATGCCTAAAATCAGAGGAAATGATAGATGACTGACACTGATGGACAAGCACCAAACACTGATTGTAAGCCTAAAATTCACCAGAACTATAAACTGGTTCTTCAAATCTGATTGGCTAATCACAATGCTGTTCCAGGGGTCAACAAAGATGTTGACCCAGGGACACGACGAACTCAGCTAAATCAGGTTCTGCCGAATGGCACCACAGCATATAGTAAAATATAGAAGTTAAATCACCTTCAGTTGGGCACGTACCATGGTGAAGCTATATTTTTAAAACATATACTATGGTAATACTTTATTACATTTGTGCACATGAACTGTACCATGTTTTTTAAATACCAGCCATGAAAAAATAAAAAAACTCATATTACCTGTTACAGTACCATCACATGGTGTTTTTGTAAAAAAAAAAAAAACTATGCAAAACCTTTGTACATTCTAATAAACAAAATGGGCAGAAACCAAGTGTTGTTTTCTCAGAGTTTTGGCAAGTCAGTCTACACTATTTTCTTATTAAGATATGACCTTGACTTACTGTAACTCGGCAACAGTGTGAGGTTTCCACACCATTCAAGACAAGCTGAAAGCTGTTGTCTGCAAATTAAAAAGGAATTCATGCGTGGTGAAATGTTTCATTGTTATTTTTCAGAGTATGTGTTGTGTGCGGGCATGTGCTTGTATGCTCAGTAATCATTCTTTAACAGTTTCTGTCTTGCAGTCTATTGGAAAGTCTAAGCTGACAGTTCATTAGTTCAAAGTGATAAAGCTTGTCTGAGACAGATAAAACAGAAAAACAACACATGAGATGGAGAAGCCTGTTCAAACAGAGTAAATACTTGAATCATGACAAAACGCGATATGCCAACTTTTAGCTGTTAAGAAAGATTAAAAACACAGCTATTTATAGCTGCCACTTTTTTTCTTGTGTTTACCATACCTATCAATCTGAAGTTGCTTCCTACATGAGCAGGGAATTATGAAATCTGCTTTTTTTCTGTGCTACATTTCCTCTCTGAAGACATTTGAATGTTGGTTTTCCTGAATAATACAGTATCACACTGTGCTGTCAAAAACGTGCTTTGTTTGAGCACTACAACCCACCTGACAACAGCAATAGATGGTGTGAGTTTAAGGGCGTGGCTATCTGTTACTCTGACCGATTAGATACGAGAGGCGTGTTCAAAGAAACCTGTGTGAAAACAGTTATTTTTGCTATTGAGTCACTGGTGGTAGAAAGTAAACTTCAGCTTTTTAATTTATTTTATTCATTTAGAAAGATCTTAATGTGAATTAACATGGTATATAACACCAAATTAAATAGCACCTCATAAGAGAAAATGGAAGAAAAGCAAATGGGCAAAAAATAAGCCAAAAGAGCAAGGTAATTTGCATAAATGAACGGAAAATGGAGCAGAAGAAAGGAAAACTAGCTCAGCAGGAGAGAGAAAGAGTGAGTTGAGGGATAGCGCTTAGACTGACCTCAACAGTGCTGCCTACAGCCATCAGATTGGCAGCGCTCACTCTGTAATGATGGCAATTTATTTCAATTAAACCAGCCCATTATTGTTGTAAAATCGTTAGCATGGCGTCTGGGCGATTAACAGGCTATGTGAAGAAGCATGTAGACCAAGACAAATTAACATCCTCTCATTGGTTTTCACACCCCCCACTCCTAACTAATAACCTTCTAATCAAGCCTCAGTCTCCCCCATTAGCCTCATTTGCTTACATGTAACTCAAATTAACCTGTTCACTTGAACACACTAATACAATACAGTCTCTGTGCCATCTGTAATTATAATAATTGTTACAAATGGATTTCGAAACCGCAGCGTTAGTTGTCATAAAACGTGCTTATGAAATGTACATAAACTTGTTAATGGTTCTGAGTTGTTTCCTGCGAGGACTAAGGCAGCATTCCTGTCTGTTTGGCTTGTGTGACGGCAGCTCCAATAATGATTTGATTCATAGACACTCTAACTTAAAATGTGCAATAGAACGACAAAGTTTGTCCCGCTCAAGTTTTTCCAGGCCTCTCCTGCTTCTCTTTTTTATTATGTCTGCTTGGCACATATATCTCCTCTCGCTCTGACAAAGAGGAGTGAAATAGAAAGAGGGGGAGGAACTGCAAAAAAGTGTGGCGAGACAGTTTATAACATGCAATTTTAATGCAGCTGCGAGCTCAATTTAATATTGGAACATCCATTTCACATAATCTCTTAAAATGAGATTTTCAAAACAGAGCACTCGCTCATGCATATGCTGAAAACGGCAATGCCGCTCTGCTAGAAAACAAACAGGCTTTCGTTGGCAAAGCAAACACTCAGTCTAATGAGCGTAGCTTCTGCCGCGCAATGCATTTATACCTCATTCACTTATCTGTTCGAAGTTAAGTTGTTACTAAGCAAATTTAACTGATTCTCTGACATTAAGGAGTGTTTGAAAGGTTACAAGATATGAGGAGTCTTCCCTGAGCTTTTTTCTGGCAAATGCTTCACTGAAGCACCGCCCCCTGGTACCCAGCGTTAGCGTCTCAGCTAACTACTAGCGCCAAGCAGATTCCTTTCTGATTACTGCTGCAGTCTGAGAGGTGAGAGGTTACAGTGTTTATAAAAGACATCAACACTACTGTACTTCAGGCAATTACAGCTAAATATAAACCAAATTTAGGTGAAAAAATGCACTCTCAAGGGCTGCCTCAATTTGCCATGGGGGACTAGCTGACTATTTGAGATGTTTTAATCCCGTGCCAGGCACTATTTTAAAGCCTCTGTCCTCCAGGGATTAGCCGTGACATGATAACTCACCACTTCAAAATAACCGGGAGACTGCAAAGAGACCCACCACTGTCAAAAGAGAGGTCAAAGGTCAGGTGAAAGTTTAGCGCTAAATGCAGCCATGTTTGAGGTAATCTGCTGATGTCCCAGGTTATATTGTGGGCCGTTATGTAAGGTGAACTAAATGTTTTCCATCACGTGGGGGGTTTTAGTGATAGATGATCCTTTCGGGATATGAAATGAGAAGAAGAGAAAAACAAAACCGTACACTTTGTAATATCTTTTAGCCAATATTGAATGTTAATAATTTGACAGCAGAAAAGGATCTAGCGTGATAGCACTTCTATAATAAGGTTTGTACATTAAATATGCATTATATGTTTTATATATATTCACATATGCATTTATATGTAGATTATTGCATTATGAACAAACAATAAAAATCATGTTTTATAGCATTTATAAATGTTATTCATGCTACTTTAAAAAAAGAAAAAAGGTTAAAAAATTATAATGAAGAATTATCATTTATTGTTTTTTGATATTTTAAAAGGTGGAAGGTAATATGTTTTTAAAATGTATATTTAAATAACAGTACTAAAGAAAACATTTAAAAGCAAGTTTCCAAACACACTTAAGTACACCTTTAAAATGTCTCCTTATTTTGAAATATTTTAATTTAAAGTGCATTTTAATTTATTATGCTTAAGTACATGCTACAGTGCACATTAATTTCATAATTATATATAAAGATGTATGTATTTACACAGGTCAAGTTTAGCTAATTGAATTGAATATAAATGCAACTATAATTAATTTTCATTTAACATGCAGTTAGGTGACATTCAGTTTTATTATTATTTTCATAAGTAATCTTTTTAATAGTTTGCTGAAGTGTACTTCTTTTTCTCAAGGGGATGCATACATTAAAATGCCAGACTGTGACTGTTTTGCATTTTCCATAAGATATTACTGAATAGGAAATACAAGCTGAACAGTTTGATGGAAGGAAAAAATATCATGGCAACAAACAAATGGAAACTCAATAAACAAACAAACAAACAAACCTCTCTTTCCCTCACTTGCTCTGCCGTTTTCAGTGGCCCATGGGTCACACTTCTCATATGCCATGACCATTCTAACAACAGCAGTACATATTCGCTTTATTGCAGGCATTAGCAAAGACCAGTATATGAGGAAAGGAGGGGCCCGAATGTCTGAGGAGGAGGATAGCAAGAAAAATGAAGAGAGAAGGACATAAAGTAGGTGGAGGAGTATTGACACAGGTAACAAAATGAGGACAAGCTTTCATATTTGAGAGGTAAATTGTATTGTGTGTGCTTACGGCTTGATGTATGAGATTATAGTGTGGGAATGTGCGTGTGTCAGGGAAGGAGATTTACTGAAAACATATTTTAAATGCTTTTCTCTTTCGCTCTCTTGTTTCTCTCACTGCAGGGACTGTTATGTGCTAAGATGGAAAAAAGTTTAATGTCACCATTAAAAGTGGTTAACTGAGTTGTAATGGTCTGTGTATTCATATCCATTAAAAAAGGCCCAGCCAACACTTTGGACAAATGCAATTGAAACCATACTGGAGTATCAAGTCCTCACAGGGACATTTCATACAGACCGTCCCAGTGTCTCAGTCTCAGGTACAGATGGAAATGGATGTACGTGCAAGTGTATGTGTGTGTCTCTTCCATGTCTTCAGGCAGAGCTTAGGGAAGAACAGCTGAAACCCCCTTCAAGCTCCATGGACTCATTTTTATTTATTCCTATGAGTTTGAACACTTTGAACATTTCATGGAATAGTGAGTGCTTTTTTTGTGGAGTCTTTGTGGGTGGACCACCATTTTCTGCATTATTCTATAGGACGCAAACTGTAGGCTCAAAGCAATATGCAAATCCTGTGTCATCTCATCAAAGGCCAAACAACATTCGGCATCTGTGTAGGCTCTAGGCAAAAAATGAATGATATCCATGAGGCATGCAAAGTAATATATTTCTATATCTGTAGAAATTATGCTAGGAAAATTGCGAGCATTGTCATAGCAATAAGCTATGAGAAGCTGTGCATGATTTTTCTTTACATTTTTAGTAAATAGCTACAAATATTAGATTTATTCATTTAATAAATGAAAAAAACTGTAAACAGTTTTCCAGCAAATAATTAATTCATATTAAATAGTCTTATATATTAATAGATTAAACTAATTATTTTAAATAGTCATGCTTGACAGAAGAGGGGCAGGTGAAAAAAACCCAAATACATTACATTATTTCCTAATTTCCTATCTGAGCCTTGAATGTGTCAGTAGCATTGCTGTCTATGGGTTTGGGATGGTATGATACCACAGCATGGTACGGCATGGTACAGTTTAGTATGGTTCACTTTTGGAGGGGATTCCACTGGGAACAGTACCTGGTACCTCGTCCTTTTATTTAGTACCACCTTGGCTGAGACGTGTACACTCGAAGAGAATTGTCACTACCTGCATCATTGAACTTGTGCGAGACACATGCTGCGTCCCAATTGCCTACTTATATGAGGCCTCACAGTATGTACTCTTTTGGTGAAGAAAAAGTACACATTTTAATTGTGTAGTAGAAGAGTAGACAAGCTTTGCACCTCTGTTGCACCTGTTACACGCACCCTATCACTGTAAACTGGCCTGTCAATCATCTTGTCAATGTTACATCCTCTATATTCATGTCGTTTAACATCCTACCATATTGGAGAGGAACGAAGAATTTAAAAGTTAACAACCTAATGGATGTTTATAAAAGTTGAAATGCCAGGTTAAATGTTGATTATTATTAACTCAAACCTTTTTTTAAACCTCTCTGCATAACATGAATTTATTTTTACCTTATGACGTTTTTCAAACTTCTCCTTTGCAGTGATTGGTGGATTTGTCTCATTTTCATTTGCCTGTAATGCCTGATAAAGCAGGCTGAGTGCAGTGCTGCTTTGTGTATAGCATTAACCTTATTTTTACGATAAAAAACTAATTTGCATTTTCATTCAGACCAACAGAAAAAGTGGGCGGACAATATGATAATGTTTCATGTTGATGTCAACATTAAGTTCCCTATCAGGAACTCGAGCTGCGTCGACCAGACGCTTTGGGAACGCCTTCAGCGTGACGACTCTGAACAGTGTG
>JAUCMU010000035.1:71014-82082 GCA_032275025.1 Enteromius treurensis
ACCTACAACATTCTGGCAGCCACTTAGCAACAGCCTAGCAACCATGCAAAATATTATGGAAGCCATAAAACAACAGCGTAGCAACCACCCACAACATTCTACCAGTTGCATAGCAACAGCCTAGCAACCACCCATGACATTTTCAAGGCCGCATAGCAACAACCTAGCAACCACCCACAACATCCTAGCAGTTGCATAGCAACAGCCCAGCAACCACCCATGACATTCTCAAGGCCGCATAGCAACAACCTAGCAACCACTTACAGCATTCTGGCAGCCACTTAGCAACAGCCTAGCAACCATGCAAAACATTATGGAAGCCATATAACAACAGCCCAGCAACCACCCACAACACACTGGAGGTCACATAGCAACAGCCTAGCAACCACCCACAACACACCGGAGGTAACATAGCAACAACCTAGCAACCACCCACAACATTCTAGCAGTTGCATAGCAACAGCCTAGCAACCACCCATGACATTCTCAAGGCCACATAGCAACAACCTAGCAACCACCCACAACATTCTGACAGTTACATAGCAAGAGCCTAACAACCACTCATTACATTCTCAAGGCCGCATAGCAACAGCCTAGCAACCAACCAAGACACTCTCGAGGCCGCATAGCAACAACCTAGCAACCACCCACGACACTCTCGAGGCCACATAGCAGCAGCCTAGCAACTACCTACAACATTCTGGCAGCCACTTAGCAACAGCCTAGCAACCATGCAAAATATTATGGAAGCCATAAAACAACAGCCTAGCAACCACCCACAACATTCTAGCAGTTGCATAGCAATAGCCTAGCAACCACCCATGACATTTTCAAGGCCACATAGCAACAACCTAGCAACCACCCACAACATTCTAGCAGTTGCATAGCAACAGCCCAGCAACCACCCATGACATTCTCAAGGCCGCATAGCAACAACCCAGCAACCACCTACAGCATTCTGGCAGCCAATTAGCAACAGCCTAGCAACCATGCAAAACATTATGGAAGCCATATAACAACAGCCTAGCAACCACCCACAACACAATGGAGGTCACATAACAACAGCCTAGCAACCACCCATGACATTCTCAAGACCATAGCAACAGCCTAGAAACCAACCAAGACACTTTCGAGGCCGCATAGCAGCCACCCACAACACTCGCGAGGCCGCATAGCAACAGCTTAGCAACCATGCAAAACATTATGGAAGCCATTTAACAACAGCCTAGCAACCACCCACAACACACTCGAGGTCACATAGCAACAGCCTAGCAACCATCCATGACATTCTCAAGGCCACATAGCAACAGCCTAGCAACCACCCACAACCGCAGTACTCCAGAACAAACACCAATCAAATTTGTAATGTGCAAATATTTTATCCAGTATTCAGTTTGCTATTACTATGACTCCAGATATCACTGAATTGCTTGTGCACATGTACAGAATGTGTTTTTCCAGCATAAATCTATTCCCTCAGAACTGAACGTGAACATGAATGCGGCGTTTAGAAGAACAGCTGCTGGATGAGAGACGGACAGACAGAAGGACAGTGAGAGAGATTAGCATGTTAGCGTCCCGTCACGATCTGCTGTGCTAACCAGATGATAAAGTCAGCTAATTGGATCTGTTGGCACTTCGTGTTCAATTAAACAATTACAGCATGAGGTTTGTGAGATACGTGTGACTGTAGCTGTGTTTGTGTGTATGAGAGGTTATTAGAGGACGGCGACCGTGAATGTCCGCCCTGCATTAGACACTTGACAAGATTTTATTGTCAGTCCAGCAAAAGTCCATGAAATTAAAGTGTAATCAGGGTTTAATTCTAGCCGTAACATTCTTACTTACGAGTGTGTGAGAGTCATGACCATGTGTTTCTGTTTGATTCTCAACACATAGAAGCATTTCAAACTCATCAAGAAGACCATTTCCATTACTGAAGCAAAGTCGATGGACAGTGTCAGAACGGAATTGTACAAAATTGATGTGTATGACACCTGAGGTTGTGTGTGTGTGTGACCCTGAACCACTAAACCAGTCATAAGGGTCAATATTTTGAAATTGGAAATCTGAAATCTGGTCCAGGGTCAGATATAGTGCATATGAAACATATAAAAACTGACAAAGACACTTATATTGATCAAGGATGAATTAAAAATGATTAAAAAAAAAAATGTAGTCAATAATTTCTATCAAAGACAGTTTAAAAGCAATAAAAACCCTCCTTCTTGACTCATTATTAGATCAAGCTGATACAAGTTCAGACATTTTTTCACAAACCTAAAAATGTATAATTCAAAGTTTTTGCATTTGTTTCATAAAAACACAAATTTCAACATAAAAACAAGTATGCATTTTACAGTATACACTATGAATCATGTACTTCATGTCTATCAGGTTTCTGCAAACAAAGCCACATGCATTCTCTCTTTCAGCTATTTCTTTCTGAAAACATAAATTCACATTTTTCTATCACATCAATGAGATGAAGCTTCCAGCCAAAGCAGATTTCATTACTGAAGCGTGTGTGTGTGTGTGTGTGTGTGTGTGTGTTGAGCAGTCAATCAATCACATAAGGGCAGCAGCCGTCGGTGGCTGTTTGTCTGAGCACGCATGCACTCAGCTTTCTTGCTCCTTTGTCTTACGGAAGGAAAATTGTTTCTCGTAATGGAGTTCGAGAAACGCAACAAAACAACAGACATGAGAAGTGAGACCTGAACACAACTGTTTTTATTACCCATGATGCAACTCCGGCAGCACACAGCAGGTTTGGGAAGGTTATTATCAAGCTTGTGCAAAACAGCTGATGTGTTTTTGAGAGACGCTCCAAATGGATTCAAACTCGCCGTTTGGACACAGTTTCAAAGCAAAAATTTGTTTGCCAAATGCATTTGAGACTTTGTGTTGTTGGTGTTGTTTACGAGTTGACATTGACTTTTATTTGTAATTTTTTGAGGGTGTTATAGTCTTTTAATCATACAGTCTAACACATTTTGAAAAGGTTATTCTGAATGTTTTCAGAATGTTTAAACATGATGTGATTTCAAGCTTTATTTTCTCTTGAGCTGTTAGTGCAGAGAGAAGATACCTAAAGTCGCAAAGATTAAAGTCTCAAAACCAAATTTTAAGATATTGTTTATAAAAGTTATGACTTGTGAAAAAAATTGACCCTTATGGCCGTCACATTTGTTCATAACTTTAAGAAAATCTTGCCAGAATGTTGTGAGAATGTTTCCATTGGCCACTACCAAGATTTGCTATGCTTTCCTAATTCAGGACTAGCCTGATAAAACGGAGGAAAATATAACAACATGAGACCCCGAATCAATAGAACGCTCAATAACAGTCGGATTGAAGATGTTCACAGGTTTAGTTTGTGTCTTTATCATTGCGTCATGATACTATTGCTGTTTTATTCATGCATAATTTGTAAGCAAGACATGAAAACACCAAACAAACCTTGAAAACCAAATCAAGACTCTGAGCCTAGACTTGACATGAAGCTCAAAAAAAAACACACAAACTCCCATTCATGCATTATATTCTTAAAGCTGTGTGTGTTGTCTATAATGAGGTTGTATGAGGGTCAGCAGCTGCTGAGATGAACCACACAGATTCAGCTCTGATCAGAACAGACTGACGACAGCAATTGACCACACACTCAAACACACACACAGTCAAGCATGAAGAGTGTGTGTGTTGACAGGTTAGAAACGGGTTTTGCGGCAGATAATGTAAAATGAATCCTGAGGTTCCCTCGTTAATACACGACAATTTGAATCAGTGTTAATTAAACGAGCACAATGCAATACGAATTCTCTCATTACTGGCACTGACACTCACAATCACACACACACACATGCACTGAACAAACACACACAGAACACACACACACACACACACACAGAACCCACACACACAGAGCACTCACACACTCACACACACAGAGCATAAACTGAACACACAAACACACAGAGAGAGTACATACTTGCAAAGATGCAAAATTTACAAGACACTAAACACTGAAACACACACAGAGAGAGAGCACATACTGAACACAAAACTTTAAAAAAATGTAAATATTAAACTGTTAGGAAAAAGGTGCGATATAAATTTTGAGTTATCAGATAAGATGTCAAAATTACTCTTTTCGTTGTGTAGTGGCAGAAATGTTTCCATAACTACTTGCTATTTCTTTGTAGTTATTTGTGAAATTTACTGAAAATCTTTATTTTTTTCAGTCTACAGAACTGTTCATTTGTCACAAACCTCAAGTTTCATAAATTAATCTGAATCTGAAGGCTGATGTTAAATCTTCTGGACGATGGAGATCTGATGAAGCTGTTGCTCTGAGGATGACGTCAGACTGAAGCAGTGCGAGTTTGATCTGTCTTTGGAGAACCGTGATTGTTTGGCTCTCACGCTTAATGCAATTATTCTAGTGTGAAGCTCTCTGAAAACTCACACGCTGCTTTCTCCATCAGCTTCACTGACTCCGCTCCACGTCACACTCTCTGCCTTTCTTCTCTGTGTGTTAATAAAGCTAAAAGTGTTAATTCACCACCTCGCGGTTCCCATTAATTAACCTTTAATTAAACGTCTCTCTGCTGTCGAAACATGAAACTACAAGACTTGTGATTCAGGTCCGTGACACTGAGTTTAAATGTACTTCTGAAGCATTAAACTGAAACGGTGTTCACAAGCCGTTGTACTCTCATAAGTTAATGCATTTTCTATATTCAACAGGACATCTGACCAGACCAAAACCGCAAAAGAAAATGTTCTTATTAATACTTTTGAGGGTCAGACTCACATTGTTTTAAAAAGATTCAGCTGAAAGTTAAAATAGGTCATTTTAAAACAGAAACAATCAAAATAAAACAATTACAAAAAATATTTTTTATGAGTAAAAGGCTAGAATAAAATATAAATATTTTTATTAAAACAAATTTTTTCTATTAAAATGGAAAAAAAGTCAATAAAGTATATTTTTCTTTAAAAAAAGAAACAATAAAAATAAAACACAAAACAAATACAAAATACAAATCGTTATCATATAAAAAAGGAACTAAAAAATCAAATAAATAGTTAAAAACAAAATAAATAAAAACAATGTTAAATACAAATTTTTAAATAGAAACAACCAAAAGTACAAAATGATAAAAATAAAAAAAAATCCTAAATATGTACAAATTTAAATAAATATTTTTTTAAACGAAACACATAAAATTTTTATTGAACCATGAAAATATAAAACAGAAACATAATTGTAAATAAGAAACTATCAAAGTTAGAAACTAAGAAAAAACTACAATAAAAAGCATTTTAAAAAAAAGGTTTTCCCATAACAAACATTTTTAATTAAACATCTCATCTGAAACCTCTGATCTGGGCCAATTCTAATTCTGAAACATTAAAGTGAATCAGTTTTTAGAACCATTTTACTCTCATACTCTAACAGATTCTCTATATTTAACAGGACATTTGACCATGAGAGGAGCCTTTGTATCACAGAAGTCTAGCGTAAAGGGGCGAAGCTGCAGATTTTAAGCTCAGAAGCTGTTTTATAGTGATTCTCTGGGTCCAGCCGAGTGTGAAGAGAGAGTTTGTTTCTGTGAACTAAGGGCTGCTTTGACTGACAGGTTCATCACGGAGGTCTGCAGGGGACTGTGCTCTAATGAGAAATATCTATTCTAATGAATCTTAATTAAAAGCACATCATAAACCTGTGAACTAGTGCGTGTGATTGAGTCACACACACACGGCTCAGGGAAGACTTTCTGTGTGTGTGTGTGTGTTTGATTTCACTGCCATACAATATGACAACACATACATGTTCATACATGTGACTGAGTCACACACACGGCTCATGGAAGACTTTCTCTATTTTTTATATTCCTTTCTGTAAATGGAGCATTCTAAAGTGGGCAGCGGTTTATCTGCATACATGGCTGTGATTGGAGGATTATATGAACTTGCCCCTCCCCTTTTTAACAAATAGTTTGCAGTATGCAACAATAGACATTTATTTATTTAGTTTAAAATGCACATGAGATTTTCTTTTGTGCTGTCAATCATGATTTCCCAAACTGATGAAAAGTTAATTATTATTAATTAATTATTAAAATGTTATTAAAAGGTAAAAAATAAAATAAAATAAAATAAAGAATTAAAGAATAGAAACAATCAAAAAACACTTACTAAAAATAAAAACAATTGTAAAATTGTTAATTTAAGTATATAATTTAAAAATAAAACAATACAAATAAAACACTCATATTAATTCCCTAACAAAAATGTAAAAATAAAAATAATTAAAAAAACAATACAAATAAAACACTCAAATACATTCAATATTACAACTGTCAAAACAAAAGCCATTCAAATAAAATACACAACATTTTAATAAAAAATAACTGAAATTGAATTTAATTAAAAAATGAAATATAACACTAAAAATACATGCAATAACAAAAAAATGTAACTTAATTAAATCATTTTAGAATGTAAACAATTAAAATAGTACACTTACCAAAAATGTAATAATAAAGATGTACAAATAAAACAACATTTATTATATATATAAAAAACTTCTAAAAGTAAATAACAAATGTAAAAATAAAATTAATGATAATTAGTGAAAAATAAAAACTCCAAAAAAAAATTTCAATATTTTATTTGTTTATTAAATCAACATGAAAGAACCGTGAATATGCGAATGCATTATTAAATCACGGAAATAATAACAACGGTTTTAAAAAGTCTGCTCTGAACCTTGAGGAGAATCCGTCCTCCTTCTGCTCAGATGAGCGCAAAGAGAGAGAAACAATCAGTGATTTCCACAATTGGTCAACTAGTTTTCTGTGTCGTGACTGATTCCTGCATCAGTCGGAGAAACATTCACTTGTGCCGCGGCGAGCAGATGGAGTAAAAAAAACTTACCAGAAATAAATTACAAAGCGCGCCATCATGTAATCAGAGAGAGAGAGAGAGAGACTACAACAGAGTTACTGTAGCAGATATTCCTCTAAACTTCGCTCGCTTTCCTCTGAAATCACTCCGTCATAATGAGAGGCCATTAACACTGAACACAGCCATCAGATATAAAAGCCACTACAATAACCCGCACGTGTGTGTGTGTGTGTGTGTACAGCACTCAATATCACACACACACCCGGGGCTCTGCTAACCATTAGAAGCGGGAGAGAGAGGCAGGGAGGCGCTTTTTGGGAAATAATCATTGTATTTTCATTTTCCATTATGCTTAGCCGCAGCGCAAAGACCATAAATTCTTGCCGGCCTCATAAAAGCAGGATCTGAAGCCTTTGCAGAACAGATGTGTCAATAATCAAAGCGATAGAGCACAAGTTTGCCTTTCAGCCAATTAGAGACTGTTAAGAGACATTAATATTCATGAGCTGATGAAAAACTAACCCTAAACTGACATAGATACTCGATGAATTCAACTCAAATCGATCAAACTAACTTATAATATTAATGTAAATCTAAAGAACTAAAAAAGAGAAACCTTAAAAACTGTTACCGATCAAGCCTCTGTGGCCCTCTCCGATCGGCAGCAGCGGGAACCTTCCCCCGAGTTTTAGTTCCTACCCGGACTGTTTTTACCCACGCGCCTCGGCGAGTTCCGCCGCAGCTGTTGGCGTTTATTCATTAATTTCTCCGCCTTTATAAGGAGCGAACTTTATTCACTTCTTCGCGAAGTTTTACGAGCCTATGTCTGTAATCCTGAGCGTTTATTTCTTGGACTGCCTTCCCATGAATGACCCTGGACTGTTTATATGGTATTGGATTCTAGCCGCCTGCCTATTGAACTATTGCCTGTCTTGTGACCGATCTCTTGGATTATCTGTACTACTGCTGTTTGCCATTGTTTGTGACCACTGCCTGTTTGACTACCCCAATAAAGCCTTGCTAATGGATCCGACCGATTCCAAGGAGTTATTACATTTAGACTGTTCTGCCTCTTTTTTTTTTTTTGATTAGCATCTCTAGATTCACTCTAAGAGCGTTTGTCATTTTGCTCAGCTCTGCATTTGTGTCTCTTCACCAAGCAAGAGGAAAGGACTGGAAAGACGGAGACAGAAAGAGGCTGTTCTCACATGTGAAAGGGTGCAAGTAGAGTGTAAGCATGAAGCTTTTAACCCTACAAATCCCACTGTATCAATTTTTATATACGTTGGTATTTATTACCAACACCATCAAAACTGTTCTGAAAAACCTCTACCCAATACTACGTGCCTATTCTTGTCTGAGAGTTAGTACTTATTAGCAAGTAAATCCTTTGAGTTTTAGGTTGTGGTAATACATGGTGTTAAATCTAGTTTTTATTTACGAAGCCAAGGGATATAGTTCACCAAAGAAAATTCTGTTATCATTTACACTGAAATTGTTCCAAACCTGTGAGCTTCTTTATTCCGTTGAACACAGAAGAAAATAGTTTGAAGAATAATGGTCTCAACTGACTGTAGGAACCATTAACTCCCTTCATTTAAAAAAAATATATTTTGTTGCCATTAGAAAAATAAATTTATAGTAAAAGTTTTGCAAATAACTTGGTTTCGAGAGGATCGTGAACGAGTAATCACGCACAGCTGGTAGCGATTTTCCTAATTATCCTCGTTAATTCTCATCCAATCAAATTCCTTTCCCTTCACTATAAATTCTCCCAGTTTTCATTCCCCTTCAGCTCGCTCAAGCATCAGACTCGTCCGATTACACTCGTCGAGAAGCCCGCTCCCCGCCCGGCTCCCGCTTCATCCAACGCCGCTCAACAAGCCGTAGCCCCCGCCGGCAGCTCAACTCGAGGCCGCGGGGCCTACCAGAGGCCACAGGCCTATCAGACAGGCTAACTCGCCTGCTAAGTGAGCCTTTTTGCATCTTGATTCGTGCTCTCTTCGGATCGCACCACTGAAGACACATCCTACAAACACAACGTCTACTTTGACTCGTCTGCCTGACATTCCTCCGTGAGGATCCTTCAGCCTGCCTTCCTACAACCGCTACCGCTCGGACTCAACCGAGAGCCCGCAGCGGCTGTCAGATCACAACAACACGGCTCACAACTTCCCACGCGAGATGCCAAGAGGACCCAGCCCCCTTTCAGCCAGCCAGCCTGAATCCTGAAGGGAGGCCGTGGCTTCCGATTCGAGGCCGCATGCCTGAGCGCTCTTAGATGCCATCCTACTCGCTTTCCGCCAAAGCAATCCAAGTGAAAGAAACCACACTACTCACCAAACCGCCTGCCCCCGCCACCTTTTTCCCTCAGCCAGAGGTAAAACCAGCCCAGTGTCGTAACTTCCCAACCGCAAGCAGCGCGGCTCTGGCCGGCGCCGCCAGATGACGTCATACGCAAGCTGAGTATCCATGACGCCAGCACGGCATTTCCTTTCACTTCCCCAAGGTCACATAACGTATTCTACGCACCCTTTCACCCATTTTTTTAGGTTCATTGATTTATTTAGCCACCATTTCATTTAACCAACGGTTCATGTTGTCAGAACATATATAATTTTTACTAACCAGAACTGTTTAACTAATTCCCTGGTTTTCTCCTTATCCTCCGCAGAGGATCTCTATCTCAAGCTTCCCCCCCCATTGGAAGTTACTCTCCTCTACCACACCTCCGCCAAGGTTCCCAAAACCTCCGCCAAGGTTTCACCCCAGCCTCCACGTAGGCTCTCCACTCATTCCCTGCTGAAAGCTATTTTCTCCCCTTACGTTCTGCTGAAAGCAATTTTTTCCCCTTATTTTCCGCTGAAAGCCATTTTCTCCCCTATCACCTCCGCTGAGGTGCCTAAACCTCCGCGAAGGTTTCACTCTCAGCTTCCGCGTAGGCTCTCTTCGCAAAGTTCCTCTTCAAGCCTCCACATAGGCTCCACACTTTACTCCCCCTACTCAGCTAAAAGCTATTGCTCCCCATCACCTCCGCCAAGGTTCCTTATACCTCCGCGAAGGTGTCACTCCCAGCCTCTGCGTAGGCTTTTTTCGCAAAAAACAGCATCCCAATCACCTCCGCTGAGGTTCCTAACACCTCTGCGAAAGGTCGCTCCTAGCCTTTGCGTAGGCTTTTTTCGCTAAAAGAACCTGCTTCCCAATCACCTCCGCTGAGGTTCCTAACATCTCCGCGAAAGGTTGCTCCTAGCCTCTGCGTAGGCTTTTTTCGCTAAAAAAAACTGCTTCCCAATCACCTCCGCTGAGGTTCCTAACACCTCCGCGAAAGGTTGCTCCTAGCCTCCGCGTAGGCTTTTTTCGCTAAAAACAGCTTCCCAATCACCTCCGCTGAGGTTCCTGATACCTCCGCGAAAGGTCACGCCTAGCCTCCATGTAGGCTCTACACCCTATTTTCCCCTTCTGAGCTAGAAAGTATTTTTCCCCTATCACCTCCGCCGAGGTTCCTCATACCTCCGCGTAGGGCGCCATATCCAGCCTCCGCGTAGGCTCTCTTCACTAAAGCCAGCCCCCTCAATCACCTCCGACGAAGTTTCTCACACCTCCGCGTAGGGTATCATTCCCAGCCTCCGCTGGAAATAATAGAGGAAAAGTCAACTCGCCAGTATGGCCGTTTTTTGGATATTATAAGTCTGAACATAGTCAAACCAATGTCGTCTGCAAATTATGCAAGACCATCGTCCCTGCCAAGACTGGTAATACCACCATATGATGTACCACCTTAGCTGAGCTCACCCTTTGGAGCACAGCTGTATTCAACCAACAACATCTGTAGCTGCAGCACCGCACAAACAGATCATCACCGTGGAGAGGTGCTCTGCATCAGTGCCTTATGACAAAGAATCTAAACAGTACAAAGACATAACGGAGGCAGTGGCATTATGTTTACTTTTTAATTATTTGAGATTTCCATGGTTGTTGACATTTCTGCTTTAATAACTGAGGGGATTATGATCAGAGGAAGGTTAAATAAAAAAAAAAGTTTAAATGTAATATATTTTTCACCTGGTCCTTATTTAATGGGTCATAAAAAATATCAATAATTATCGATATCGACCGATATGAAACACTGATATCGTGATACAGTTTTCAGCCATAT
>JAUCMU010000035.1:124175-143843 GCA_032275025.1 Enteromius treurensis
AGAGAGAGACCCCAGAAAACATGGACACACTACATGAGTGTGTGTGTGTGTGTGTGTG
Source organism: Enteromius treurensis (assembly GCA_032275025.1). Lineage (NCBI taxonomy): Eukaryota > Metazoa > Chordata > Actinopteri > Cypriniformes > Cyprinidae > Enteromius > Enteromius treurensis. The sequence continues at coordinate 124,234 of JAUCMU010000035.1, forward strand.
TGTGTGTGTGTGTGTGTGTGTGTGTGTGAGAGAGAGAGAGTGTGTGTCAGTGTGTGTGAGAGAGTGTGTGGCTGTAATTCAGAGCGAGTGTTATTAAGATATTGGCTGAGCATTAAGCCTCATAATAAGTGCTCATCTCTGAAGACGCTCGTATATAACACACTGCAAGTGTTGAGGATAAATTGTGCGTTTATGAGGAGTCTAAACTCTGGGTCAGACGCAGCACACACACACACCTCTCAGGAAAGGGCTATGAGAGAGTGTGGTGTGTTTCTGGACGTCAGGAGCGTGTTTGGAAAACTTCCACCGCGTCACTCTGCCGAGTCAGCATCAGCATCAGGCCCAGAGCATCATGGGACTTAAACCTATATATATATATATATATAATTATTTATGATTTATATTTATTTATTATTTATTTTATCACATATATAACATACATTTAATATAAAAACATAATTTTCTGGAAAAAAAATAAAGTTTTTTTTAAATATTCATCATTATTTTTTATTTGATGAACAAGAATGAAGTTGGAATTGTAAACCTTAAATGGAATTTTCCCCCTCTATATTTTGAGATATAAAGTCGTAATTACTTTTTTAAAATTGTGCAGTAGTTCTTTGCTGTTTCCTTGTAATTATTTGTGAAAAGTACTGAGTCTGACGTGTTTGAGAATGAGACGCATAGAGAGAGACTGTGTGTGAGAAACACTAATGGAGGTTATCACGAGTTTAATAGAGCAGATCACACAGTGAGTGTGTGTGTGTGTGTGTGTGTTCCAGGTCATGTCATCTTGGTCTTCATGTCTAATGGCTGCAGCGCCCTCATAATCGCAAAGTATTCTGGGAGTCAAAGAACCTTTAAACCAATCAGAGACTAACGAGAGACAGACAGAGAGGGAGAGATGGGAAGGTAGGAAAATGTAGGATGAGTTTCTGTTTGATGAAAATTACAAACTTTGCCGAAACAGAGTATGAACATGCTAATAAGATTATGAATATGCTAATTTAACGGAAAAATGAGGAGCATATGGCAGTTTTGACACTGTAATGTAGAGAAGGGGTTTCAATCTACTGGACGCCAAAGATCCTCAAATATTAATATCCTCATCTGAGGATGATTTTCTAGAAAAAATGATAAATAAAATATTAAATATTATGAAAATATTATAGAAAATATTATTCTGATGTAAAAAAACATCATTTTTATTTTAATCTCAGTTTCATCATTTTAATGTATATTTTCATATTAATTTAATGTTTAATTTTGATCTTTTTACTTTTATATATTTTAATATAATATTTTAACGTTTAAATAATTATTTTCCCTGTCTATTATTTGTTCGTTCAGATTTCATATTTAGTATTTGAATACAATTTTTTTGTCAATGTTTAACTTTTCTTTTAATGAAATTTAGATTTATTCTTTAATCTTTTTTTATAATTTATTTATTCTGACATGGTTTCTCTCAAATCTGCTTGAGGCCCTCTAGGGGCCCCTGGATCCCAGTCTGAAAACTGCTCATTGAGGGAAAAGCATAATTAAGAACTGCCTTCAGAAGAACCATTAAAAAAACTCCAAAAGAGATTGAGAATGTGGGCGGGGCCATTCAAAATTGGGAGCTTAACGACGAAGGGGCATGTTGGATGTGGGCGGAACATACTATAAAGTGGGTGTGGCAATTAAAAATGTGAGAGGGTCACATTTAGAACTAAAACTTGGCACACAAAGACTAAAACTAGCCGTATTGATAAACGATCGCTCTGTTATTGGTGAACTGACCTGAACGAAGATCCAGGAGATCAGCACAGACACCCAGGGGTTCCCGTTGGCAGATGTGTGTTTGGCTGGAGACAGAAAGCGTCCTGAGAGACAGAGAGATGCCAGAATGATCTCGTATGATCTCAACTCATATTTCCACATCAAACAACGACTATCAGCAGATCAACAGCTGAAGGTGAAGAAACCAGAGACGGCAGGAGAATCAATCACTCGCATATCCACAGATTCATCCTGAGAACAATCATCCATCAGACCACGAACAAACACACACACACACCCCCCACACCCCACAACAAACACACAAGCACGCACGCACGCACGCATAATAAAAGTAGTAAATCACTCTTACTTTTTACAAGCTTACATAAAAATCTACAAAAATAATAAGTCTTATCAAATACAAAAGGGATATTATGATTATTATTATTAAAATCAGCATAAATTTACAATGACAAAAAAACAGAAATCTCATATTAATAATTTTTTCAAATATAATCTAAAAATGTATTTATTTAATAATTGTTATATATTTGTATGTATTATGTTTGTAAAAACAATAATAATACTATAATAAAAACAGGAGTATAATGTCATAAAACTATAAAATGTAAACAATTAGTATCATTAAATTATAATTTGTGTACATTTTGAATTTTGTAAAAATAATTCATAAATATTTACAGAATTTAATTTATAATTCAACAAATATAAAAAAGTTACATATATTTATTCATTATTAAATTATACGTTATTTTCAGGTTCATATATAGCATATATATAGCATTTCTGAGCGTTCGTAAGATGTTTGAGAGAGTATTGCAAGACGCTCCTGAGCACTTGCGAGCGTTTCTGAGAGTTTGTGAGGTGTTTGTGAAATATTTGCTATTCATGTAAGAACTTTTGCGAGACATTTGCGATCATTTGCGAGCGTTTCTGAGGACTCACCTAACAGATTGTCTCGGGCCAGAGCGAAGAGGATGCGGGACGCTCCGATCAGGTTACTCATGGAAGCGGAGAGCGTGGAGGAATAAACGCCGATCGTCACGAACGGATGCCAGACGTTAATATCTGTGAGGAAACCATAATCCTGCTGCAGGAGGACCCTGAGAGAAAACAGAGAAACACACCATCATTTCAGACTAAACTCTGAGTGTGTTAACAACCTGAGCGATAAACAAACACACTCACTCTGTATTTATACTTATTATTCATGTTCTGAGAGAAACATGATTGACCCTCTTCTCTAGAGCTTTCAAACAATCTCTAGGTCTATTTATTTGCTAAATTAAATACTAAAGCATGCTAAAAAAAACATTTTGCTACATAAAATAAATGTTAAGTGAAGTAAAATAAAGGATTTTATTTCAGCTGGCTGTCAAATAAACATTTCTCATATCCAAGTAGTTAATTTCATGTACTAAAATAACTACAAGAGGAACTAAAATAAAAATCAATGAAAATGTACATATTTAAAACAAACAAATACACGTACAAAGCCACACAACACAATTACTAAAACAAAAAAATGCAAAAATATAAATAAATGTAATACATTTATAAAAAAAATATAATAGTATTTTAATGAAACAAAAATAACATTGCAGTGCTGTTATTGATTTTTCTATTAAAAAAAATTATAATTAATTTGGTATATAAAATAAATTAAACGTATTTATTTCCGTTTTATTAAAACGTATTTTAAGTACTAAAATTACTAAAATCAACAGCTGAAAATAACTAAAATAAAACATATTATTATTAATTTTGGATTCAACTAATTAATAAATGAAAACAAATATATTTATTGAAATAAACAAAACTAAAATAAATAAATAAATAAATAATAAGCTGAAATAATAAAAATTACTTAAATTAAAATTGAAAAAATACATGGAATAATTACAATAATGAAAAAAAAACACAAAAAATATTATATTCTTTATTATTAGGTATAAATAAATAATAAAATAACACTGATCTGTTTGATGTTAACATTAAAGTTTGTCCTGACAATCTATTTTTATCTCATTTATTTGATTTAATGGGAACCAACATCATCCTACAAATGCTGTCATACAGCTTAAAGGAGTTTATCTACTCATCATTACATGCATGGCGTTCCTTCAGTACAAAAAATATGAGTTAAACTGTACAGTGAGGGAGCGTAAATGATGAAATTAAACAAATCAAATAATAAAATCTGTCATCAAAGAGCACAAGAATCAAACGAGTCTTTTCTCTGCGTCTGTGTGCTTGAAACTCTTCTCACATTGGTTCAGCTCCAGCAGGTTTAATAGCATCGTCTCAGCTCTATTAAGTATTATACAGACCGACCGTCGATCTAAACACACAATTATTCCAGCTCTGTGTCTCTCGCACACACACAGAGCGGTTAACAAGTCCGTATGAAATAGAAAACGTCAATCGTCCGTCCGTCCATCCGTGTGCTCCATATCTTTTATTAGGTATTAATTCAGCTGACAGGAGCCGAACGAACGTAAATACTGACAGCTGCAAACAAACACAGCCATTAGAAAAGAGACAGACGTGTCATTTTCATCCTCTCTATCGATCTGAAGCTGGCCCAAGATTGGTCTGTACGGAGAGAATGAAATGAATTGTGATGCTGGAAGAGAAACGAAATAAGAGACACGACTAATAAACGAGTTCAGCAGAGCTTAATTGACCAAATCCAATCATTAGTCATTAGTTCACTAGTTTACAAACGTAGTTACGAGAGAGAAAGTTATGAAAACATCCATCCAACACACACTAACCTGTTTTATCGTGTTGAACACACACAGGCTAAATAACTAGAGTAAAGGGAAATAAAATAAAATAAAATAAAAAATAAATAAATAAAAAATAATAAATAAATAAATAAATAATTAAAATAAAATAAAATAAAACAAAACAAAACAAAACAAAACAAAACAAAACAAAACAAAACAAAACAAAACAAAACAAAACAATGGTTTTTAAATACAGTTAATGCCAATTATAATTGCAGGCTAGCACAACTATTATATTAAAACTTCCAGTCTCTAGGCCTCACGGTTTGGTTCAGTTTTCGATCAGTTTTAGGGCAAAAGAATAATAATTTTAAAAAATTGGAACAATTACAATTCAGGGCTATGCGCTCGAACCCCTAATGATACTATAATAACACTGGTTGATTATTTCCCTCATTAAATCAAATAATCTGATATTTCGCATTTTTCCCAGTGCTTTTCATCAAACAGATGCGTAAACTGAATCTAATGCATGCAATACATACAGCACGTGCAAAAAAAAACTGTTTGCTGCGTATACAAAGCCATGGAGCATTTTTTTCATGCAAAGACAAGACACGGCTGTTAACTAATATTTTCAATGCATTTTAATGTGATGTGGGCATGTCCAGAGAACAACATGGGAAAAAAATAAATAAATAAAGATAAATGCATGCATGAAAATACACATTGCATTCTGCAAAGCGCACTAAAGTGGATCTGTTTTACAGGCAATGCATTGAATTTGTGATCATATATTCAGTGCTCCGGTCAGATGTCCCATGGATCAATAAGATCAGGTCAAGCGAGGGTCCGAGCGGCCAGAGTAAAGTGAGACATGACCTCCATCGAGTGAGAGAAACGGCTCTAGAGTTAAACGCTCCTCTGAGAGCACAATCATTAAAAACGATCTATGGTTAACAAGCCCCATTCACATCCCTCCATCTCCATCACACCTCCGTCTCTATCACTCCATCCGTCTCCAACAATCAGCAAACACTTCAGATGCGGCACACTGCTTTTCAAAGCGCGCTTTTCTTAATTTCAGATATAAAATTCTTAATTTCAGATATTTCAGATATAAAAGTTATTGATTATTGATGCACAAACTCAAAATGCTTTTTCCCCCCAGTATAAAAAGAGCATTTATTCACACTAAACTGGAAACCAAGGTTCACTGAACATCCATCAAGTTTATTATACTTAACTAAAACCATTAAAAAAAGTTTAATTAATGAAATAAATAAAAAAATTTAAAATATATTATAAATACCACAGTTTCCACAAAAATATTGAGCAGAACAACTGTTAAAAATAATCAGAAATGTTTGTTGAGCAGTAAATCAGTATATTATTCTGATTTCTGAAGATCATGTGACACCGAAGACTGGAGTAATGATGCTGAAAGATTTCAGTTATGCATCACAGAAATAAATTAGAAAACATCTATTTGGAATTAGAATAATATTTCCCAATTTGAACTGCGTTTTTGATCAAAAAAATGCAGCCTGAGCTCATCACACTGATCCTGGCTTCTGAATGGCACAGTATGTAAAGTGCAAATGGCCTTTAAATATCTGCTTAACTCTCAGATGTGATAGAGACTGGAGAACAGTGAGAACGAGGGGTCAGAGTTCACCATCTGCAGCAGTGAGATACAGAACAGAAGATGAAACACGACTCACAGACAGACAGACGTTCAGGGGTTTCTCTTTCACAGCGCTGCCACTAAAGATGAATGACAGACTTAAACTAATACAATTAAACACTGAGTGAATAAATGAACTCACACTATAACTGACTGACAGTCATGGGAGAAACACACACGCTTCCTTTCACTATGGGTCTTTCTGTCACACACACTGTGTGGCTTGGCAACTGCTTTCCAGTCAGCGTTGATTCATTTATCGTCATCATCATGACCAGTCTCTTCAATGAAGAACGCTCATAACATGAGCTCACAACCGTCCACAATTTACTGTTTCTGTTACTGCTCCTTTAAGACTCACTCCACGTGTCATTTTATATGTCATATAAATGTGATTACGTTCATCTACCCAACATCAGAAAGTTGCACAAGTTCAAAACAACTCTTTTTTTGCTGTTAAACTTCAATAAAAATGTCTTGTCTTCCTCCGCGTAGGACGTCTGGCAACTAACTTACAGTGTTTTTTTATTGCGCAATGAACACTTATTTCAAAAGTTCACAGACAATTTGATTTCTCCAGATGTGACCTTTAAAACCGCTGAATATTTTCATCATAAGCACAGTTTGCCGGAGTTTTAATGTCATACAGCCATCTGCTGGTAACTCAAAGCTCTGCATCTGCCTCCGCTGACACAAAATGTCTTATTTTCACTTGATTAGGTGAATTAATCTTTAATGTAGGACCACCCGCCTCCTCTGTTGTCATGGCAACGGGCAGAGGGTCTCCACGGCGACCAGTGTTCAGTTTTCTGAATGACAGCGATGAGAAGCTGATTGATGGCTTTAATAATAACAAAAAAAAGTATATTTAATTTCTAATGCTCATGTAATTTAATTCCTCTAATCAAACCCTAAACCACGTCTTTCTCTCTCTTATCCAGAACAGATCAACTCTGCTCATCAAAATCAATCATTTCAGACAAGATTGATTGAATTGCTTTAGGGATCTCACTTCAAAATCATGTTTTAGGCCTGTATGTAATGATTTACAGACGTTAAACATTCACTTTTCAAATGCTGTTGTGTTTAAAGCAGGCAAATACATGCTGTTAGTTTTAGGACTGAGAGCTCTGCTTAAATCAGGGTAATTACTGTTAACAAAAACTACAACATGAAGATTATTTGTAATTATATGAAAAAAACCAAACATAAACAACAAAAATATATTAAATAAATAAAATCTAAACTTATTATATTTCAGCTAGCTGCCATGACAATATATAAGCCTAATCGTCAAAGCTTGATGTACTAATATAAAAATAAAGAAAATAGACATATAAAATAAAATATATATGAATACACAATATGAAAATGTCAAATAAATCAAACTGGAGTATATATATATATATATATACTGTATATATATACTGTATATATATATATATTAGCTAGTCATCAAAGAAACATTTTATTTCATTTAGTTTAACTTGATGTACTACAGTAAACTCAAGATTGAAAAATATAAACATAATATCACAAAGAAAGTGCTTTGAGTGTCCAGAAAAGCGCTATATAAATGTAAGGAATTATTATTATTATTATACATTTTTATTTCAAATATGTATTTTTTTTCAACTACCACTACCGCTAATAATAAAATTAAGAAACAAAAAGCAAAACAGAAAACACAAAAAGATTAAACTGATTCCATTAAAATAAAAGTCAAAATATTTGTTAAAAACTGTAATAGACTGACAAAACTAAAATAACACTGATTTAAATGCAAGTCACACAGAACTGGACGTGACATCATATCAAACTTTTGTCGATTTCACATTTTTCTGTCATTTAACAGAAAAACCTTTCTTTCCATACATCTCTAGTGTCTCATTCACTCTTTCTCTCTCTCTCACACACACACACACACACACACTGGTCTCTTTCCTCATGCACATCATGTGAGGCACACGTAATACAGGCATCACATGAGGCCACTAAAAACACACAATTGCATACACTATTTACTACATACATGGAATTTCCAAATTCCAGTCATCACAAATACAACAAAACAAAACCACATTTATACACACAAAATGCAAATATTTATTTCAAAACATCCCTAATTACAGCCTGCAAAAACTGACAGGCTCCTTTGGAGCCTACAAACATGCGCATTCAAACTGAATGGTATTCAATTTAACGGTTTGAATCCTTTCTACTGGAAATGCCAGGAATGTCATGTGACCTCAAATCACACTTCTGCTTACACACACACACACACACACACAAAATCCAGCTTTCAGTTCCGCTCAAGTCTCTGTAATACCTACAACAGCTTTGTGCCAAAAATTTCCTGAGGTTTCAACACTCTTAACTTTCACTTTCATTACTTCTTCTGTTTGCTTTATTCTGTAAAAGAGTGTGAGTGAGTGTGTGTCTGTGTGTGTGTGTTTTACCTGTCACAGGTGCAGGAGATCAATATACTTAGCAGGCTATAGATAATGAAGGTGAAGATGACAGCTGTGATGGTTCCACGAGGAATGGAGTAGCTCGGGTTCTTCAGATCACCTTAAACATACAAACACGCACTAGTTAAAAACAAACTAGTACATTTCACCATACTTCCCCAGTTGGTTGAGTACAGTAAGGACTGAAAATATGTTTTGTATTGCAAACATTATGTTTAAATAAGTAAATGAGGCATTCTCTAATTCAATTTGAAATAACTTGCTTACATTTCCAGAGAAAGTATGTGAACATTGGATAAAGCCAGGTTAAAAAATGTATTCTGATTTTGTTGACATAATAGAGTTAAATGTTTTTACAGAGGGGATCCTTCAAACCAACGGAAACCAACGGTTTATTCAGAATAAATCAAAAATACTGTCAAAAATTTCGCCATTTTTAGGAATAAAATGTTGTATAAATCAGTGTAAATGATACTGTATGAACAAATCCCACAGTAAAAAGCCTCAGAATATAGAGAGGAATAAAACTCAAAGATTTGGTGTTTGTAAGTGCTGCTGAAGTAAAGAAAAAACTAATTTTGTGAAAACAGCCTTTAAAGATATGCATTATATTTGTAATCTATAGACATACATAGTTAAAGTGCAATACAAAAGCATGTGAATGATATATGAACAAACCCCACGATAAAAACCTTCAGAATATAGGTGGTAATGAAACTCTAAAATTTGGTGTTTGTAAAGGCTGCTGAAGTGGAGAAAAAACTCTCTGAAGTTATGTACTGAAAATCTACAGACGCTAATAGATAAAGTGTAATATCTGCAACACTCAAACGTGAATTTTGGTTTAAACAACAAACAGTTGTTTTTACAGTTTATAAACCACTTTCAGGAAAAATGTTTTAAAATAAAGAGCTTAATGGTGGCAATGTTGGTGGCATAATTAATTTATACACTCAAATAAAATACTGGTAACACATTATTTTACAGTTACACCCAATAGTTTCTTATTAGCATGCATATTACTAGAATGTTACAGATTTATTAACGCTTATTAGGCAAATATAAAGGTCTTATTCTACGTGACCTTAATCAACATCTCTAATCCTACCCAATACCTAAACTTAAGAACTACCGCACTAACTATTAATAAACAGCTAATTAAGAATTTAATGAGGGGAAAGTAATAGTTAACGGATAACAAGTGTTAGGAAAATGCTAAATTGGTAATAGGTTATTGGTTACAAACAATATAAAAATGTACATAAATAAAATACACTTATAAATGGCCCAGTTAACTCAAGACCCACCGGACATGTTGGATCCAGCCATGATTCCAGTGCAGCCATTAAACATCACCGCAAAAACAGGGGGGAAGGACATCATGACTTTGGTGGTGTAGTCCACTACGTAGTCAGCTTAACACACAAAGACAATAAACTGTCTGTCACTTCTGCAACGACTCATTTAAGATAATAAGTACATTTAGAGGAACAAAAGCATAACATAAAAGAGCCAGTAATTTCTGTGATAAACAAAACCAGGTTTATAAGATAAATAAATTATTAAGCAAACTAGAGAAGAGGAGAAATGCAAAAAACATTTTTAAAAAGTTGTTGTTTAAAGTAACTATAATTACACATAGCTGTAAACTTCTGAGTTTAAAGAGATGGAAGAGAAAATGTGAGCTAACAATGAACAATACTTCAATGGTATTTTTAATCTTAGCAAATATTACCGTTATTAAAAAAAAAAGTTTGTTTGAAATCAAAGCGTTAATACCTCTGAAATAACATGAAAAAAACAATAAAACAACTTTAATAATTATTTCATAAACATTAGAAAAGATTATTTAATTAAAATTTTAGATTAATAGACTACACAAACTTCAGGGTAAGTTATTTCTAATTATGCATAATTTACTGGTTATAGTATGTTACAGTAATGTTGAAATACATACAAGCAATAATTTACTAATATACATTAATAGTATTTAATTTTTTTATATATTTAATTCAGGCTTTAGTTAACTAGCTGCTTTTAGTTACTGTAGCTATGGATGATATGCATTTTACACATGCAATGAATGGCTCAGTTAATCATGAAGCTATTTAACTGGTACCATGTTAATACATTAGTTTCTTCATTCAAGAAGTGGCATTTGATCTTTTACAGAAGTGAGTGTCCTATTTCTATGTTTTCAGACATAATATGAAACGCTGAAAGCACCATAAGTTCTCTCACCTTGCAAGTTTCCTAACAGCGTGTCTAACTTGAAGCCGGTGAAGTTGGCGCTTGAGGGACCAAGCGAGGCATTTCTGGGACCGGGGAGATGGACGAGTCGAAAAGGCACAGCGAAGAAACTGACGAAAATGGTCCCTAAAACCACCATGACGATGATGAAGATGAGGAAGGTGGCTTTAGCATAGATATGAGCCCCGACCAGACACACCAACACACACAGCAGCAGAATCACGGTCCCATACAGCAAAGACCACCAGTAACCGGTCGGCAGAACCGCAAACCGAGAGCCAGTTAGCGACGAGCCGTCTAAAACAAAATAAAAATACTTATTAAAATTAATCTTTTTCATAATGACATTTATTGAAATTAATTAATTAAATAAACAATACATATTTGTATTTATTTATCTATTTATTTAACAGCCATTCTGGTCATTAATGCTGGACAATAATAAAATTAAAACATTTTTGCAAAACATAGCAATTGATACAGTTTTTTACAGTTTAAAATAACAATTAGTATTATTATTTTAGCCTTTGGTGCTGAAAACAAAAACATTTGTATTATTTTATTTAATTGGAATTATTAGCAACTGACGGTAAAAAAACTATTGTAAAATACTTTTTGAAAAATTAGCTTAAGGAAAATGGGAAATGAGAAAAAAAAAGTTATTGTCTCTCAAAAGAAAGAGTAGACTCTGAATCATTGAAACGAGACTTTAGTAAAACAAATTCCCAGTTAGAGGTTGATATGAAACATTAGCATATTGCCGTCCAGTTGTTGATCGTTTCACATCGGTCTGAATGACTAGGTGTCGCTTTCGAATAGTTTCCCCATTAACACTGTACACAAAGCAGCACTGCGCTCACAAAAAAAGCTTTTATTATGAAATTGAAATGAAATTGGCCAATTAACACAGATTAACGATTAATAGGGCTTTAAAAAAATGTATCATTGAGTGAACTGTTAGAGAGTCGTTGAGCAAGTAAGGTACAAATAAATGCATATTATAAGAAAAAAAGTGTTTTGACATGCATGTCTACCTCTAGTTGGAGACTCGTAAAACCAAAATATGAACCTTTCATGACCCATAATAGGAGTACTTTAATACAAACAGAGGATCACACTACCATCAGAGATCCCGAAGGTGGTGAGCATAGCCTCCACCAGCCCCAGCACGTAGAGGGCGCTGCCGCACACGTTAGCCAGGAAGAACATGATACCGATGCTGCCGCCAAACTCCGGGCCGAGAGCACGACTGATCATGTCTGTGGACGCAAATACAAACACAGCAATACAGCTAAGGAAATAAACGACGGGAGGAGTCATGTATGTGTTTGTGTTCACGTTATTATAAGGATACAATACGCTCCTCCGGCGTCCAGCGCTCCGTTAGTGGAGATGGCACACACTGACAGAACTGTCATACTGATGATGAAGTACGCCACCAGCAGCATCACTATAGTCTGATACAGACCACACTGACCCACCACAAAACCTGCAAGACACAACAACAGCGTCTTAACACTTACATCACACAACGAGTTTCACAAATACTGCTTATAGAGCAATCATTTGCCCAAACGTGCAGCAACCTCAGTTCATACAGAGATCAGGATGAGTTTGTTTCATCATCAGATTGGTAGAAATGTGTCTCTGCATCAATGGACGTGAATGGATGTCATTCTGACGGCAACCATTCAAATCCATTGAGGCAGAGACTCATTTCTACAAATCTGATGATGAAACAAACTTAGATGACCTGAGGGTGATTTTCAGCACACTTCAATTTTTGGGTGAACCATTCCTTTAATCCAGGATGTCTTTTTTTTCTCATTTGAATGAATGCAGACAACGTTTTTACACTCACGTAACAGGCATTGTGGAATGTGCGTACAACATTTTTATTACGATTATGCTGCCAATTTGACATGAAAATGTTGAATAGACCACCCAGCAGATTGCATTTCGACACACTTCTGCTTTAAAATGGCAGTAAAAGCATCCTGGCTGCAGTTTAAACATAAACCCATGCATCTCTCGTGTAGTTCATTCACAGATCAGATGTTCTAGATTAGTGCTGTGCTCAATGGAGCTCAGTCACAGCAGTCGTGAATCAGAGCTGCGCTGTTGTGCATCATCGTCCAATGTAAAAACACGCACACAACAAAAAACCTGTAGATGACATTTAAAACACTTAAAAGCATTTCAAGCGTGAGCATCATCACACATTTGCATGCAAGTGATCATGCACGCTTTACTTGGGGCATTTATGTTTAATGCATTATAAAAGTAGTTTTAATGCATTAATTATGCCTTGTAATGCACCTAATAATGCATTACATGATCTCATCTTGATATCATCGCTTTCATAAATAAAAAAATAAATAAATGCATTGCAATGTGCATTATGAATACATCTATAATGCATTATATCTAAAGGCATAAAGGTATAAAGGTCATTACAAAAACGTCTTTATGCTGTCTGACATGTTAAAATCTTTTTTTTATGTTTCCATATTATGCATGAATTATGATACCTCACATACAAATATGTAAACACCCAGAGAGAATGGAGAGATGGTGTTTAGGCTTCAAGTCAACATGAAATAGCATTTGAAAGCCAGTTTTGTTTCATAACCTTATTTACTTTAGAAAACAAGAGGATATTTAACAACATGCAACAAAAATGTAGAGCAGGGTTTGTTTTAGCCATGTTTAGATTATAATACATAGTGAGGAATCTGCAAATAATCATTTGAGGAGGATTTTTGATCAGGACTAGTTTCACATGCATTATGATTTGATATTGTTGCAGTAACTTTTAACATATTAAGCAGCGTTAAATTAGTAGTAACTAATAACTCATGTATATGTATATACACATTTTCTTAATTAAAAATATAATAGATAAAATGATAAATATTAAACATATAAATGCACAAGAAAAACTGTCAGCTGAAATTCACTTTTTTTGTTTTTTTCCAAGGAGGAAACCTTCTATACCACACAACCTAGATCACTTTTGAGACAACACTTCCTTTCTCTGGAATGACATAATCTTATGCATCGCAGTAAAAACATGCATTAAAAACCACAAGCTCAGTTTCATGTTGACTTTGATCACATGCAACATGAGTGTTTGTGTGTGTGTGTGTGTGTGTTTCCTTGTTCAGACTGAACACCCGTCACACAAACAGCAAAACAAGGCATGAACATCATCTCTTACCGCAGCGGCTTCTCACTGAGCCAGTGCACTTAAAACACAAACAAAAGCAAATATTAAACCTAACCACTCTTAAAACCAGCGGATGTGAAAAAGGAGTAATTTCAAAGCCGATCTGGGTGTGTGTGTGTGTGTGTGTGTGTGTGTGTGTCATGTGAGCGGGATAACAGGAAAAACCACCACATAAAACCAAACAATCCCAAATAATAAACAGATCACAGCCTGTGTGTCTGCAGTTCATATGTACTGTACTGTAAATATGTCAAACTGTATGCTGATTAAACATTCATAAATCAGGCTAGAGATAGTTAGAGACGTGAAGCGTGTGCATACATAACCTCCAGACGATTACATCACATTCAGCTGTTTGAGCAGTGATTAGACGATTCACAAAAACTGAAACTAAAACTGAAATAAAACACACAAGCTGTACAGAAACAGTTTCAAAAAATGACAAAACGTAAATAATAAATACTATAAATTACACTAAAATAATGCACACACACACACACACACACACACCTTCTTCGACCTACAGTAGTATCATTAGCAGACACATTTAGAGGTCTGACTATGAGAAACTAATCAGAGAAAAACATTCTGAATGACAAGAAACGGTTTGATGTTCATTTTTTTCTTTCAGACAAGTTCCTGTTTTTCTAAAAGGGAATATGATGTGTTGGAATTCAGTAACACTGATTTACATAACCACATCCTTCTATCTCATGTTCAGTCATATACATATGTATATATATATAAATATTTATACACACACAATAGATAGATAGATTGATTAATGTTCTTAAAAGCTTTTGCTGATGTTCTCATTACGTTATCAAAACGTTGATTTGGGATGTTCTAAAAGCACCATCATAGACAACGTAAAAATAACCTTTTAAAGAACATTAAAAGAACATTATTATTTACTTTTAACAGACAAAAGGAAAAGCTAACATAAACATGTTTAAAGAACGTTTAGGTAATGATCTTATTAAGACACTACATGTTTCTACATGTTCTAAAAGGAAACATTACATTGTATCATTTCGCGAAAACTGTGGGAATGTTACTTTTGAATGTTCTCTGGACGTTCTGATACAATAGTAACATTCAAAATATGTTAGAACGTCTAACTAAAACTTTTCAGGAAAAACATTCCATTGACAATGTTCATATTTCTAAGAACACAATTAAAGACAGAACGTTCAGAACGTTCAGAGAACATTCATGTAATGTTAACACATTAAATATGTTTTCGTACGAATGTTTTCATTAAACATTAACGTTACTGGCAGAATGATAGTTCATAACTTTGAAAAAAACATAGAAAGATAGCTAGATAGATCTAGTGTAGAGGAGAGTAACTGACGCACCGATCCGCAGGAACAACACGACACTGAACATTGACAGCAGTGTCGGGATCACGACGCCGAAGAAGGTGTTGAGTTTGGGCGGCTGTTTAGCGGCGGGTCTCCGCCGGTCGGTGGCGGGGCTCTGGGGCTCGTGCGCATCTCTCCGGTGTTCGCCGGACTCGTTGACGCTGGCGGAGAGCCGGTAATGCAGCAGCGGCGTCCGCTCAGACATGTCGCCGTGATTGAATCTTCCTCTCCGGCCGCGGTCACATGACTCCCTGTGTTTACAGCCGCCTCCAGTCACGTGACCGAGAGCCCCGGCAGCCAATCAGCTGCGGCCTAGAGGAGCATTCATTGTACGAATAATCTTAAATCATATAGAACGCATAGTACCTGAAAAATACAATATACACCTCTCTCTGGAAAAAAATAATAATAATTTAAAACACACATCGTTTTTTTTTTTTTTTGCTAATGTTAGGATAACCTCCAGCTTGTCGTCTTAAATGTGCAAAGAAACCATGTTTAATGAATGCATCGGGTTGTTTCAAATATTACACATTACAGTATGACCATACATATACATACATTTGACTACAAAAGGATTTTACTTTTAGAATCTAGCAAGTAAATTCTTATGCTTAGATTGAGTAGAGTACAGTGTAGTATTTGTTGTACAGACCTCATGAGCTGGACAGTATACAGTTAGACAACATCAACACATTTTATGATATAAAATGATATAAATAAAAAATGATTATGAACAGTGAACATTCTCAGAAGGATCCAACAAAGTTCTCTCAAAGTGAGGAGATTATTTATACATCAGAACATATTTTGTAAAGCATGAACGTTTTTAAATTAGAATGTTCTAAAAATGTTTTAAAGAAACGTTCCCGCAATGTTTGCAAAATGATTGAATTGAATGTTTTCATTAACAAGTAAAAATGCTTTTAAAACATTAAAAAGACTTTTATAGAACAGTCAGGAATAATGTGTTCATAACTAAATGGGAACGTTAGCCAAATGTATTTGTGACACCGGAGCAACAGAAGCAGTCATGAAAATTGATTTTATTATCTGAAAGCTAAATATGAGTAATCTCTCCACTGATGACTGGTTTGTTATGAGAGGACAATATCTGTCTGATACAACCATTAGAAAATCTGGAATCTGAGGGAGCAAAAAAATCGAAATATTGAGAAAATCAAGTTCTTAGCAATGCAATGGAATTTCTGAAATTCTATATGAACTTCTTTATTGATGTCTTAGAATTTATCTTCATTTAGAGAAAAATACAAATCAGTTCTTCAGCAGATTTTCAAGAATTTTCCATCTCATCAGTAGATCCTTTCCTGCGCCGATACTGTTTCCCCAACACAGTCTCGCGATCAATTCGTACGAGGTGCCAAATTTGTACTAATTCGTACATCCTCACTCGTACGATTTTGTCTAAAACTCTGTGACGGGTAGGTTTAGGCGCGGGGTTAGGTTTAGGTTATTCACACAAATTTATACGATTTGGCAACTCTTAAAATGCGAACGATTTTGAAGAAATTTGTATAAATTAGCCACCTCGGAAAATATGTACGAATTGCCGTGACATCAGGTTGATATTCCTCAAATCAGTTTTTGTGCATTTATTTAATGTTTCTTTAATCGTTCTTCAAGTTCACTTTAAGGAGATGTTGGGCGTGATGGGATCATGTGTGTGTTGTGCACGTGTGTGTGAGATCCTCCATCAGGAGCTCCACGGGACCTCGCAGAAGCTTTCTGTAGAAATGCAGCGTCTGAGTCAAGCTGGACGTTTTCTGACCCTCACAGCCTCGTCCTGGACTCCAGGAGATCTGTGTCTGGAGAATAAAACTTTGTGTCAAGAAGGTTTGATGTTCATTCAGTCATGAAAATAGCATTTCTAACTATTTCTTCTGCGATGTTTCCATTTTATCATCTTTTGTTACTTTCAAAAATGTTTTTTCAAATGTTGAAATATTATGGCAATTTAAAACACCAATTTTATAATTGATTATACTTTAAAACATATTTTATCTGCTGTATTTTTAGCTTAATTTCTCAGTTTTTTGTGTCACATGATTCATTTGAATATGCTTGAAAATCGTCAAAAACACGATGTGATATCTTTGAAGAAGACTTTATTTCTCCGCCATTCCACTCAGAACACTTTTTTCCTTCACAACACGTGACTACTCTCACCAAAGCGCGGGTCTCGCAAACTCTCGCAATAATACAGGAAGTTAACAATCTCCCTCTCTCTTTAAATGTATGTAGAAGCTCTTTGATACCACTCATTTCTAATCTGAGTCTCTTCTCTGTGACCTGTTTTGTAGACTTAAAGGCGTCAAACAGAGAATTATTATCAGTAACACAAATAAGGGGAAGACCATTACGGTCAGCTTTACCAGTGGTAAGCTCAGAGTAGAGCATAGCCAAGAACATAGCATTATCTATACCATCTGACATTGCAAGGGTTTCTCCTGCTAGCGTGCTTCTTACCACACGTCTGACTTTTTTAGATTGCCAAAACAGAGGAGAAAACTTTCCTGTTTTTCCCATGAGTGTAATTAAAGCCCCTCCCTGAGTACCTCCATCAGGAAGATTGCCCAGTGAAGCATCACTAAAGACCACCAAACTCAAATCATCACTGTTGCCCAAGTGTTGGAACTTAAGTGTGACCTTCTCTGATTTAAGTTTGCGGATCACTTTATTCACTTCATGTATTGATTGAACAGGAGCGTTCTTAATGTTAGATGCTAGGCTACATGTGTCAAACATAACATCTGGTCTTGTTTGTTTAGAAACCCACAGAATTTGTCCTATTTTCGACCTGAGTTGTTCTCCCCTAATTTCTCATTTAATTGAGCCTCACTTTGCACAGCACGTGTTACCTGTAAGTGAACTGGTTGTAGGTTTTCAATGTAACTGTGCTGATCCCCCTGCACTACATCACCCACTGTAGCAATGTCCATTCCCACATATGAAAAATTCTCATGTCCTTCACGACCCACATGGAATGCAGATTTTAGTACAGGGATGATATTAGTTACAAAGTGTTCTGAACCTGCCCACAGAAAATCATCCACATGGCATGTCAGTACTCCTGACACCTCAGACTGCCCATTCTGCCAATAAAACACTGCAGGATCAACTCGTGACAGTTTACCACCAGTGCTCAGCAAGAGTTCTTTGACTTTATTATACCAGTAGAGGGAAGCGTCTGCAAGTCCATACACACATTTTTTTAGTTTCCACAAAGAACTGTCCATGCCTGCTTCAGGTGGAGGGTGAATGTAAATGTCTCTTGAGAGCTCCATACCCTGCAAAAAAGCATACTTTATATACATAGAATTAACTTTCCATTTGTTCTGACAGATTACAGCTAACAACAGCCTGAGTGACTCTGATGCACATGTGGGAGAATCTTTCTGTAACTCACGTGTATTGAATTCCTCAAAACCTCTCGCCACAAGGTGAGCTTTAGGAAAAATGCCATCAGAAGTTTCTTTCAATGCACAGACCCATCTAGTAGAAATAAATGTTTGACCCTTGTCTGTGACCTCTTCGTAGACATTATTATTTTGCCAGTTCTTAATCTCTTGCAGTTTAGCAGCATCAAAAGAGATGTCTTTAGTAATGAGTCCATCAACATCGGCGCTTTCACATTCAGTGAGAAGATCATCAACGTGTGACATGTCTAAAGCTTCTTTTAAACCCTCACTGCCATTAGGTTCAAGATACTGCACATTGTACCAGTTTTTGTATTGCCCTTTTGCTTTTCCTGCTCTGCCTAAAATTCTGGCGGTGTGCTTAGTACCATCATTTCTGTTTGTAAATGTCACTGTCTGTCCTGTTCTCAGTTTGACACTAGAGGAATCCATAGTATTAGGGGCATCCCTCTCTGTCTCATTAGTTTGTCTCACGTCTTCTCTATCATCTGTTTCTGTGTTTTCAGAAATTTGCACTTCTCCATTAACACTCATTTGATCATCTGAATTCTCTGACCCATCAGTGTGTACTATGTTTCCTTTACTATTTTCAGGAATATCTGGTAGTACAGGTTTATCCTCCTCCTGTGCATTTACTTTATTCAGCCTAGACTGG
>JAUCMU010000035.1:151065-173488 GCA_032275025.1 Enteromius treurensis
TTATATAGACAGGTGTGTGTCTTTCCTAATCAAGTCCAATCAGTATAATCAAACACAGCTGGACTCAAATGAAGGTGCAGAAGCGTCTGAAGGATGATCAGAAGAAATGGACAGCACCTGAGTTAAATACATGAGTGTCACAGCAAAGGGTCTGAATACTTACGACCATGTGATATTTCACATTTCTTTTTTATTAAATCTACAAAAATGTCAACAATTCTGTGTTTTTCTGTCAATATGGGGTGCTGTGTGTACATTAATGAGGGAAAAAAGAACTTAAATAATTTTTAACAAAGAGTAAAACATTTAAGGGGGTCTGAATACTTTCCGTACCCACTATATATATATATATATACACACATATATAATAACAGTGATTTAAAAAAGTGATTATTTCAACTATTTTACAGGGGAAGAAAAGACATGTTCCGTTCTGAGCTCATAATATAATTTCTTAACTGATTTGATATTTTTAAATCGCTGTCTTCGTTCTTTAGCCTACGTGTTTTCTATGGGGGAGAAAAACATAACATGCAGAATGTTGTCTTCATATTCTGCTTTATTAATGGTATAATTATTAATATGGTTATTTGTATTAGCCTAATAATGTTTTCAGTATTTATTATTAATAGTTCCTCCAGTGTCACTGCTGTTGATATTAAGCCACATTAAACATTTTAGAATGTCCCAAAACTAAGCACTGACTGTACTTCTTTATACTTTATAAGTCCAAGTTCAAAATAAAACTTTATGAAATGCTCCACTGTGAACATACAGAGATATAAACCTCTGCAAGCTGTAAAATAAACAATATTTACTCAGCTCAACTCAACTGGTTGTGCGAGAGAGCACTATAATTTTGCATACAAAACATAAAATGTTTTTTTCACCAACATGTCCCTTTAGGGGCTCCATAGAGATCTGTTGCTTCACGCAGCATCACACGAATGCTTCTAGAAAAACATTGCCAAATGTAAACAGCGCCACCTGTAGGGCATAAGATTTAGAAAAAAATTCCAAAGCGAGGTAATTTATTGTCTTCTTGTGCTGAATTTATATTGTATTTTATATATGTAAATTCAGTGGGACTTTTTTCTGTATTATATACTGTGATTAAGATACTGTATTAAGATACTGTGTTACCAAAACGACGCTTGCCATCCTTTTGAATGAGGACTGAGAATTTAATTGAAGTACCGTACAATAACCAAAGATGCCACACAGCTCATTTACAGGAAATATTTAAAGCAATTTGGACAAATCAATCACATGATCTCTGACATACTGCTTGTTAAAAGAATGCAAAAAAGTGTACATATATATGTTTCAAAAACTATTCCTGAAAAAATGCAAACAATGTGTAAATAATAAAACTTATTTATTATTACATGTCTCTCTGGGATGTTGTTGTTTGTCAAGAGGGGTATTCAGAAGTCAAGTATTTGTGAATAATAACACTACGTTATAGCTACAGCTGATTAAAGGTTCATAAGATATCTCAACAATGTCTCAAACTCTGCTCAGATTTGCTGAGAATCTCAATAAAACTTTACAAATATTTCTAATCAAATGATCCAAGCGTTGTAATTCGATGTATCTTTAACATGTCTCTAAAGTTTTTAGTAAAGTTTTACTTTACTTTGTTTTAGATATTTAAATACTTAAACTTAATTAAACTGTGCCTTATTTCTTCCTTTTTCTTTTTTATCATATTCTTTTGGCCGGGCACTACATTCATTCCTCAGATCACATACACACAGATGTCTTGTATATTGTCTCCTGAAAAATCGATCAGCATTACTCAGATTCGATGGCTATTTGTCTGATGAGAGTCAGGAGGAATGTTAAAGGTCTCTACTCAGATAAACCAGTCAAAAACAAGCATGTGAGTCATTTACCTTGTAAACACAAACTATGAGTGTCTTGCTCTGGGAAAGTGAGTAACACGATCTAGAACAACATTCACAGTCTGATCAGAGAGAGAAAGTGTTGATTTTATTGCTCACAGGTTCTCTTTTATGCAGAGGTCTCAGCTACGCCTCATTTAAATGTCTCATCGGCTCACATGTTTCTTCTACAAGGATAAATAAACAACAGGAGACACAAATGAGTCAATAATTTGAGTTCATATTACTGGCGTGTTTTTCCTCAGGGAAAACATGTGAGAACCAAACTATAATAAAGAGATCTGTTTTCTTTCGCAGGTTATACAAACGTTTTCTTGCTGTGATTATAACTTTCATCTAAATATGATTTGTATTATATAGTTTATTTTTAATAATAACAATGTATAAAATGTCCTTTTTTGTTATTTGAACGTTATTTAAAGGTTATAAAAACACCTCTTATAACATTCCTTTAACCTTTTTACTAAAATATAACATTATTTGAATGTTTATTTTATATAATCTAAGAACCTTAAAATGTCTAGTTTTCTTGTTGTTATTAAAATGTTCTTTTAAAATGCTTGTGACAGTGTGCTACTAACTTTATTTTTACCCAAAATATAACGTTATTTAAATGTTTATTCTTAATATTTTAAGAACATTAGTAAGTATCATTTTCAATTATTAGAATGTTATTTAAAGGTTACAAAAACATGTCTTGTTTTCTCTCAGCACCTATAGCAAATAAACTGTGATATATAATGTAAGAAACCTGTAGCTGTCTGAATACATTTTGG
Organism: Enteromius treurensis; assembly: GCA_032275025.1. Taxonomy (NCBI): domain Eukaryota; kingdom Metazoa; phylum Chordata; class Actinopteri; order Cypriniformes; family Cyprinidae; genus Enteromius; species Enteromius treurensis. The sequence continues at coordinate 153,749 of JAUCMU010000035.1, forward strand.
TTTGATTGCATTTCAGATATTAGTAAAGTTATAAGAATCTTCCATAAACACTACTTTGAGAACATTTTGTCCCATTTACATAAGCTTTCAAAAACTTTAAAGTTGCGCAAATCTGCCTTCTCCAGGTTCAGCTGAGGTGAGAAAGCAAAACACAAGGCCTTCAGTTCACACCAGGGTCTGATCGAGCCGCATATTACAACAGTCTGTCCCTCCTAATATGCGTAAAGGAGACACATTTGCATATTAAATGAGTAATTCTGTCTGTTATTGACCTGTTAACCTCATCTGTTTCTCATTATTATTCCATTATCATAATGCCTTCATCTCCTGACGCCCCTTGAAAACAGCATATCAGTGAGTTCCTGCTCAAGAAAAAAAGTTCCTAGCAAACCAGCTCTGATTCGTTTAGGCCTAATGAGTGACTAGTCTGTTTGTTTGGTATTTTATTTCTACTTTTGCTGCTTGTAAAATGCATCAGAACTTATAAATGAATACATGTCGAGTGGGTCAGCCGCCTGGCGCTGTGTGTGTGTGTCGTAATGATGATGTCTGGAGGTGATAAACACTCGGTCTGCATTGGGACAAGATGTGTGTGTTTACTGTTTCCTGGCAGTTTTTTAAACATTCATCAAATAGAGTGTAACTTACCATCATCAGGACCAAGACTTTCGTCATTCACCCACAGAAGAAGAAGATTTACAGATGTTCTGGTGGAAAAGCCTCTGCGAAACAGATACATATTAGAAAGACGACATTCACTCAAATAAACCAACAGATATTTAACAGATAACCAGTGTAGTCAGGTGCATACAAGAAGAAAGCTTTTCATAACATATCAAACTAGTGGAAAGAAAATCACAAATAAACTTTTAACTCTTTATTTGATTGCTCTTCATCTATTCACATTTGTAGATTTTAATTACAGTGCATGTTTTTTTCTCCATATGCAGCACTTACATACACCAAAACATTTTATTCCTCTCTACATTCTGAAGGTTTTTACCAAAGGGTTTGTTCATATATATTTTAAACAGGTTTATTTTGGCATTTTATCTATTTGTGTCTATAGATTTCAATTAAAGGCAGTTTTCATTAAATGTATTTTTCCTCCTCTTCAGCAGCACGTACATACACCAAATCTTAGAGTTTTATTGCTCTCTATATTCAGAAGGCTTTTATAGAAAGGTTTGTTCATATACCATTCACTTGATTTCTACTCATTTATATTTTATTCCTTAAAACATGCAGATTTTTTTTCTGTCTGTTGATAGTATTTCCTGATTTATTGAGTGATTTAAAATTATTTCAAAATCCCTTCTATAAAAACCTTTAAGAAGTCAACAAAAACAAAGAATCTTGAACCTGGCTTTATCCAATGTTCAGTACAATTATTTACAATATTTATACAATAATGCCTTGTTTTCACATTTAGACAATTCTAAACAGAAATGTAATTAATTATTTTATTTATTATTATTATTTATTTTATTTTATGTTTTACTTTTTTACATTTTACTGTGTATATTAATATACTCTGGTAAAAGTAAAAAACATATAAAGACATTTACCAAAATATACTAAACATTTTAATACATATCATTGTCCTTGATTATATGATTGATTGCATTATATTCACAAAAGTAAAATCAAATATAACAAAGTAAATTATGGCAATTTTAAGTCAAATTCTAACCATATTACTTTTTTAATATGCAATATGGTTAAAATATCATCCTGTGGTAAGTTTGTTATTATATTTTAGTTTTATCAAACACAATGTCTGTGCAACTGTATTTCCTGAAATTGTTTGTCTAAGAAAAGATAGAATTGTTTTGAAGTAGGTTCAGTGTAAATGCCTCTGCAAAACAAGTACATACTGGATAAAACAATAAATAGACAAAGAAGTAATGAATCTGACTCATAATTAATTAATGTACACAGATAATTCTGTGCAATCAAGTGGATTCAGACATATTAAATCAATCTTGTTTTACTTCAACACATGACAACACAAGTTTTGTGTATATTCCTATGGTACTGCATGTGGTTCAAAAAGCTATATTTTGTGGAAATTCAATGGGAATAAATGTACTTCAAAGTACATAAAGTCGTTATGTTTTATATTTTTTAATGCATATCACTGCCCTTTGATATACATAGCCTCAAATGATATTATGTTGCATTCACGTGATACATTTTTGGTTAAAAAACACAAAACATAGAAAACTTAATGGCAATTACATGATATATTATGTTACAGTTTAATGTATGAATCAAGTGAGAACTATTAGATGTAATTATAGCACATATCGTCGCCTGTGCAATTGTATTATCTGAAAGTTTTGGCCATAAGAAAAGACGAAACTCTTCTATCAGTATACACTCACACCTCTTCTCTCATTATAAGACGAGGTTCCTGTCGGTTTCTCCTCGTGAATGCGTCCATAATATCTTCTGTTATCACCTCATGATGAAATGCAAAGAGCTCATGATCGATTGATGATTGATTCCCATTCTCGGCGGATGCGCAGGTGTGAAGCACTATCAGCATGAAAATAACACACCTTACACACACACGCTCAAGCACCTCGTGTGTACCTGTGAACTCACTTCGGAAACGCTAATACACACACAGACCATTTGCTGTGTATATTGTGATGTTTAGTTCTGTCTCACATGTCTGTTAAAGGAGCATAATGAGACTATAACACACACACACCCACGACCGTGAGAAACTTCTTTATGAGAGAAGTGAATTAATTATGCATAATCGTTTAATATAGCTTAAATAAAATGTATTACATTAATGTATACAACTTAAACTAAAATAGTTATACATAAAAAAAAAAAATAGCAGAGAAAATCAAATATAATATAAAAATTAAAAAGTTAAACAAATGTTTAATTAAACAAATTATTATTGTTTAATATAGCCTAAATATAATGCATTATAAAAATGCAAAAAACAAATAATATATATTATAATATATAGTAAATAATAAAACAATAATCATTTTAAAAACGTAAAGACTGTAATAATAATAAAATACATTTATAATCGTTTAATTTCGCCTCAATAAAATGTATTATATAGATGTATGGAAATTCAACGATTTTCATCATAGTAAAATAATAATTATTTTAAAAAATAAAAAGGCTAATAAAATAAAAAACATTTTTTATTGAATTTAAAATGTATGAGTGTGCAATAAAACGTAGCCTATTAATTAAAAATATACAATTTCGTAAAAATAGAATTGTGCAATTTTTCGCATGCATAGTGTCATCTAAAGACAGTGACTTATTTATTAGAGACTCGAACATTTCGGAACTTCTTACGCAAATTCAGCGCGCGCATCAAAATACGTGCCTCGCGAAGACAAAGGCGCGCTCGCACACATCTTTGGGTTCGTGTAGCTCTATTTATCTCTAATCTTACAAGTGAAAAGAGAACAAGCTGAATCTATCTGCCTTGTGTTCCCTGCTGGCGTTTATTGCGCGTCTTTCTCATGTAGAGCGTCTTCTATAGCCGCGTTTAACATCTGCATGGCGGGAAGGCCGCGGGGAACCGCGAGGTTTCCGGATCACTGATATATGACCCGCTTTATTATTTTGTTATTTTATTATTCCATTAGCCTATTCGCCATCATTTAGAGCCTTTCAAATCCCGCGGAGAGGAAATGACCCCAAAACCACATACAGAGAGGGAGGTCTTCAACAAACCAGCGTGATTTACAGTACAGATTATTATTAATAATAATTATTATGATGATGACTGTCTTAAAATTTAAAGGGAAAGCGTCAAGATTTATATCCCACTGACGTCATCCTGCTGACAAGGAACGTTATGAGCGAACATTCCTCGAGTAACGTTAATAAAACGCTATGTTGTCTTAAATGATAATGTTCCAAAAATATTAGCACAAAAAGCCTCATTTGAGGAACGTTTTATTTCAGACGTTCATATAACGTTCCCCGAAACGTTACGATAACATACAGAGAACATTCAAATTTAAAATGATAAAATGTAACGTTCCCTTAATGTTCGAATAACAAAAAACAAACATTTTCAAAACATTCTTTAAAAACAAAAAAGCCCTGGATGTTTTGAACGTTCAAAAATATATATTTTTTAATAACTTAAAGGGAACTTTCGCAAAACGTTCTTAGATTAAAAATCATTATTTCACGGAAGGTTTTTGCAGGAAATGTTTCGGGTTTACTTTTTTGTTTCTACTTACGACAAAATGTTCAGAAATTATTTTTAAAAAGTACTATTCAAATCATAAAAATGAATGTTACTTTAAAGTTCAAATAACAAAAAACTACATTTTAAAAAGTTTTAAACGTTATGTGAACATTTGGCAGAACATTTTTAGATATTCATGTTTTGCCTTTTAACAACAAGGAAATGACCTAAAAACATTAATGATATGAAAGGAAATCAATCGACAAATAAAAGCATTGATCTTTTGCGTTAACGACGCTATATTGATGAAAGTCATAAATGCACCTTATATTATTTTAAGCGCTTGATTTTAACTTCAGACATCAAAGATGAAACTAGCAAACGTGAATGAGTTTAGTCTTATCAGAAGTGTTTAAAGCCTTTATTCACAACTCTTTTTGGCTTCTCTGAAGACTTAGTGAGGGAAATATAATTGCTTTTGGTTCCTCATTGTTCTTCTCAAAGAAAGGCCCTGGTTCTTCTCAGGGTGCATTCAGTGAGTTACTTGTGTAGGAAGTCTTGAGAAATAAAGGACTCCCCACTCAGCCTTTGATTTAAGCAGGGGGCTGATGGATGTTGAAGCACATTAAAATGTGAATCATGAAGCAGCGAGGCCCAAAGCAGAGGCCTGGAGACTCAACAACAATCCAGCACTTAGAGATGCACACAAGGCTGGCTGGGTACTTGTCTCTAAAAATGTGTACAAATACAATTCAGATCTACACTTTTCCAAATAAAGAGTGTTTTGAAGAGAGCTGTATGTGGTTCTTGAGCTGCTGTAGTTATTCAGAGGCTGAAAAGTTCCATTGCAGGCCATTCGGAATGAGCTTTTGCTTTGTGAGCTTTTTTTTTTAACTATCAAAACGTCTTTGCCAATCTTTTATAGTTTATCAAACTAATCTGGGTTCGAATCTCTTCATCAGATTACCTGTGTGATTCATCCATATTGAAGAATGACAGAATTTATTATAATGACAACTTTTATCAAATCTTCCAGTTTAACTTTTTTTTGTTTATGTAGTGTTTTAGATTTTTGCTTTGTTTCTCAACAGAATGCTTGATGAATATTTATTTTAAAAAGGGCAAAAATTATTTTAAAAAGTATTACAAACATTGCACTCTTGCTATAATTTTTGTTTGTTTGTTTGCTTTACATGTATCCCAACAGGCTTGTGGTTTACTATTTGGGCTACTTGGCAGTAAAGTGCAAATCAAATGTAATGTATTGCAAACATTGTGCTCTTGGTATAAAAAGTAAACTTAATAAAAGTTATTAAACATAATCACTTGGCTAAATACAAAACATTCGTTTATAACTATATATTTATCATTATCATCATTGCTGATATTAACTGTGACTCCGTTATGCTATTTTGATGAGTTTTTAAGAAGGGAAGAGAAACTAAACGTTGATTGGAAGCGGAAAAGCCTCTAGTCAGAGAATAAAAGAGCACTGGACCGTGTAAAGTGCCCGAGATCGATCATAAGTGTCGGTGGATGTGTATTAAACGCTGGATCTTCGCAGGTGAAGTTTTCGGGGCTCTGAAGACCCGCCCCTCTGCCCCCCTTCTCTCAAACGCCGGATAAAACCGGGACCCTCGCGGACACGACTCTGTATTACACACCGTGCGCAGAGCGACTAACACTAACATAAGAGACCGGTACTGGTTATTTATTTATTGTTGAGGGATGAAGGCGCTGAGAGTTCTGTGGATTCTGGGCTGCGTCTGCATCGCTTCGGCTCTGGGCTCGAGACTCAAGACACCCGCGTTACCCATCCAACCGGAGAGAGAACCCATGATGTCCAAAGGCTTGTCCGGTAAGATTCGGTCAACCTCCAAAGAGCGATAGAACTACCCATGAACCTTACGCATGGTCTATCGATCTGGTGTTTTAAGGATAGATAACAAACTATTGATCTGAAATGCTTTGATAATGTATTAAGACAGTTTGGGAAAGAATCTACTTAATACAACAGCATTTTAATCTCCAAAGAACAATATCCAGTAACAGTAGAGTTGCTATATGTTTCATTATTGGTTCTTCAACTCTTCAAAGAAGCAGATGTGATAAAACACAACTGATTTAAACCAGAACCGTTGTTTTTTATATATAATATTCAATGCAACTAGAGCCAAAAGTCATAAATAACTCAAATTTCTAGTTCTGTAGAAAACCATCAATACATCTGACGTTTTAATGATTTCATGTTGGTTCATTATTGGACTCTTTAAAGCACAAAATGCATAAACCATTTGAATTCCAATTAGAACCATTACTTTTTGGTTCTAATGAGTGCATATGAAGAAAAACTTGATCATAATTAGGGTTGCGTTTACACTAAAAAAAGAAAGATTCATTGGATGAACTAAATTTAATTGAAGGCAGGATTTCCAATAAATATGTGTAGCCCCAACTCATCAAAAAGAAATGCGATTACATTTGAGTTGGGTTTGATCAAAAATAGTTTTAATGGAATTGATACATTTTATGCTTGTTGAACCAAAAAATGAATTAATAGGAAGACATCCTTCTACACTGAAAAAAAGATATGTTTGATTTACTTAACCTTAGGCATTAGCCGACTTGTTATGTATGACATAAGATGACTTTGATACACCCATGGCATGTCCAGAGTATTTTTATTATTATTAAATAATCAACTTTGATTCATGTTAGCAGGTCGCTAAACACATGCTCTACACTTTACCTCAATGGTAACCCCTAAAAAATACTTACAGAGCAGAAGGTCTTTTAAATACAAACATAAAAGAGCATTAAACATTAGCAAGTCTCTCAGTTTTATCATCTTAATAAAAATGCCTCACATTTTATTTCAAGATTTACTATCCTTATTCTGCCCTGTGCAAAGCATGGTGGGAAGGGAAAATCCACTTCCTAGTTACACAAGTAAAATAATTCTGTTCTTTCAAAATGAAAAAATTGAGTTGAAACAAAACAAAACAAAACTGTTTCAAGTCAGTTTAACACAATGCACTTGTTTAAATAGGGAACCAAATATAATTGTGTTACATGAAAATATGTTTTTAAAATAAACTGAACAGTGTTGGGGAAGCATTTTTAGAGACAAAGCTCCAAAACTCATGAATGCATCTGGTGTTTTAAAGAACATAGACACCAAAAGTTCTGAAGAACTTTAATCATTATATTTTGGACAGAACCAACATCTGATCTCCAAAGAAGAATATAGCTGTAACGGTTCTTCAGTGGTCCTTTTGAAGACTCTTTTTGGCTGTGAAGAGTTCATGATCTGCTATATGGTTTTTTGGAGGCTAATTAAGTTTTTATTGACCCATCGTTGGTTCTTCAGTTCTTTAAAGCACCAGATGCTATTTTAAAGAACTATATCAGAATCAGAACCTATATTTTTATGTTTTAATGAGTGCATACAATGTTAGTCTAGCTGTTTGCTTTAAACTGAAGTTCTCCCATTCTTAAGACAGCCATCTAATATTTTAGACAACAGACACCAAGAATCTCCCAAGAACCAGATAAACAGTACCACAGAGACTTTGATGCAATGGCATCGGTGGAAGACATTTATGATGATTTACCTCCAAATCTGACAGTTTACGTGCGTGTCTTTGAAAGTGTTTAGCTTAACAATAAATAGTTTAATAGTCTGGCTTTATAAAAGGAGGCCGTAAACTGCAACTGATGATCACTGACCTCATTCCAAATGCAATAAACGGCAAATTTACTCGAATCTCTCATTCTCTCTTCAAAACAAAGCCGAGGAGATGTTTTGGTTACCAGCGCTGAATGTGATTTGGTTAGGAGGGAAGAAGTCGTTCTCTGCTCGTTGTAGTTGGTGTTCTTGAAGGTTTGGCTCAGAAAGGGCTGTTTGAAGCTGATTTGTACACATTCCCGTCCTCGGGGTCTCAGTAAACGTCTTGAGGTCTCCTCACGCTGCTCTTGTTTATTGTCTCAATCAGGTTGCTCCTTCGGTGGCCGCTTTTATTCGCTGGAAGACACGTGGCATCCAGATCTCGGAGAGCCATTTGGCGTGATGCACTGCGTTATGTGTCACTGCGAACCGGTAAGACGTCAAACATACTGTATTTCCTAACATGTGTTTACATGCTGTAGACCAAAAATTATTTTGATTTTATATGCAAAATATATGCTGAAATACTTAAAAAATTCTATTAACATTTCATCTTTTGAAACCTTTTAAATATTACTCTTAAAAATATAAATATTTAAATATTTTTTTTATCACATGGGATGTAACATTAATTAAACATTTTATATTATTGTCTGTAATTATTTTTAAATGTTATTTTTAAACTGTTTATCATTTTACACAAATGCTATAGTTTATTTGAATGTTTTTTATATTAAAAAATAATTGTGCCATGTAGGATGCAGCGTTAAAATAGTTATATTAACTTTAAATAAATGTCACATTTTAATATATTTTTGTATATTTTGACAAATAAAAACATGGGATGCACCATTAAAATGAATCTTAATTATTTGCACATATTGTATTTTTTAAATGTGATTTTAAAACTATTTAAATATTTTCATATATTTTTTGTATATTTTGGGGGGGAAAAGAACTGTGCCATATAGGATACAAAATGTTACTAAAAGATTTTTTGTTAAATATTATTATTTTTAAAAGATTTTGAAACTTTATACAAATGTAACATATTTATATATTTTGTACATTTAGACCCCCCCCCCCATATAAGATGCAACATTTGCACTTGTAAAACTAGATTGAACTCCATTAAACCAAACTGTACTGAATAATATATGACTGCTTAAAGCTAAATCAAATTTGCCCATCAAAGGTGCCCATCTGAAAGCATGTTTCTCTCTCTCGAGCAGCAGAGAAGCCGGCGAGGAAAGGTGTTTGGGAAGGTGAGCTGCAGGAATATGAAACAGGACTGTCCTGACCCAACCTGTGACGATCCCGTCTTGCTTCCAGGACACTGCTGCAAAACATGCCCAAAAGGTAACACACATACAGACTGAGTGTGTGAGTGTGTGTTTCTGCAAATGGTGAACAAATGGAAACACAGTCCAGTGCTATTTCAATGTCGTCACACTGTTATACGGGAAAAAGTGTGAGGGAATGACGGAAAGTTTTGGCCAGCGCTGTTCCTCGCAGACAAACGGAGTGATAAATGGCAGCGAGTGTGGATAGATGGTCTGCTTCGCTGTAATTGCGCTCATGTTTATGGATGCCGGTCTGTGCAGAACATTGACTCTACTGTGTGTTCTTCGAATTTTCTGACATCATGCATCTCGGTTTCCGTGGTTACAGGAGACTCAGGGAGAAAGGAGGCGGAGTCTCTGTTTGAGTTCTTCCAGGAGAAAGATGACGACCTGCACAAGTCCTACAACGACAGATCCTACATCAGCTCTGAGGAGAACAGCAACCGAGACAGCGCCACCGGTGAGACCACACTTATAACTAGACTAAATGTCAAATTACACATAAACCACACTGAAAAATATATAAATTTACCAATACTGGTGAAAACTTTTATATGAATGTATCGTTGTATGAAATTAATGTGAACGTATAATCTGAGAATTATCGCTGTTAACTCAATTGGTATAAATGGAATTGAATTAAATTCCTTTGAATTAATATCTAAGCAGTGCTCAAAAACAGTTTACATTCATTAAACTTACATATTCATTTCATAAAAAACAACATAAATATAACCGAATGAATCTTAAACAAAATAAATCTATTTTACTTGCATTTCATTTTTTTAACCAAATGCTGCTACATATATACACAGGTCAAAAATGACCGAGCACAAAATGTTTATTAAAATGGTCATATCTCTTAAAAAATAATTCAGAAATATCTGAAAAGAATCAATTATGTGCATCGTGAGGGCCAGAAAGCATTATGCATTGTTTACACATATCTATGCATTCCTTTCGAATATGTCAAATGATGGTCAGTGTGATTAACCTGATTGATGTGCACAGATTTTGTGGCTCTTCTCACCGGCGTGACGGACTCATGGCTACCCAGCTCCAGCGGTGTCGCTCGGGCCAGATTCACTCTCACCCGGACGAGCCTGACCTTCTCCATCACCTTCCAGAGGTAACACTCTCACCTGAGCAGATATGATGCCCATCCAATCACAATCCTCCATCGCTCAATTTACGCTTGTGCTTGTCTCTTAGGATGAACCGGCCGAGCCTCATCACCTTCCTGGACTCCGATGGAAACACTGCGTTTGAGTTCAGAGTCCCGCGGGCCGATACAGACATGGTGAGTTATTATCGTTAATTAAAACCAGAAAAGAAAAAAAATAAAATAAATGTAACAAAGTTAAATATAAATTTAAATTAATTTAATTAAGAAAAAAGGCATTTAAAGTTAACAAAAATAAATTGAATAAAATAATAATTAAATAAACAATAATAATTAAAGTTAAGAAATATAAAATGAAACAAACATGCATAATAATAAAATGTGTTCAATGTTCAGATCTGTGGTGTCTGGAAGAACCTGCCGAAGTCTCACCTGCGTCAGCTGGAGGCGGAGCAGCTGCGTGTTTCCATGACAACCGCTGACAACAAGAAGGAGGAGATACAGGGCAAGATCATCAAACACCGAGCGCTGTTTGCAGGTGCGTGTTGAACCTTACACTCGATTCCTGTCGTAGCGTGATGTGTTTGGACATTTAGGCTCATTTCCCTTTCACTTTGTCTGACAGAAACGTTCAGTGCGATCTTAACGTCTGACGAGGTGCATTCTGGGATGGGAGGAATCGCCATGTTGACGCTCAGCGACACAGAAAACAATCTGCATTTCATCCTGATTCTGCAGGGACTCGTTCCTCAGGGGAGCTGTAAGGACGAAATATAATAATAATTTCTTCTTCTCTCTCTGTCGATATATATTCAAACAGATATTTTCTAACATTAAATAATTCCTTTAAAAATAAAAAACAAATAATTTAATAACAATATTAAATTTTTTTCCCATTTTGTTTCAGTCTCTTCAGTCCGAGTGAAACTGATGTATCGACAACATCTGCTGAGAGAAATACGAGCGAACATCACTGCTGACGTGAGTTAACACACACATGCACATGCCTTTACTGATCGAAATGAAGATGAATGAAAGTAAAGGAGCATGGTTTTGTGTGTCTGTAGGACTCTGACTTCGCTGAAGTCCTGGCTGATCTGAACAGTCGCGAACTCTTCTGGCTGTCGCGTGGCCAGCTGCAGATCTCGGTGGAAACAGAAGGTCAAAACTCTCGTCAGATCTCTGGATACATTTCTGGCAAGAGATCATGTGACAGTAAGTGCAGCCAATCGTCAACTATCACCTCATAAATCACCCCGTTAATACATAAATCAGCGTCAAGAGACATCAAAGGCTTTGAACAGTTTTGTTTCTTGTCCTGACAAATGTATTAATATTTCTTTTTCAAATTTAAATTAGATGTATATTTTAATAAATATATAATATTTTATAATATTAAAATGTATTAATATTTATTTGTCGTTAATCTAAAATCTATAAATTTATTAAATGGTTGATTTTAAAAAGTATTAATATTTATTTATTTGTTATTATAGTATATATATATATATAGACAAAAAATACTGAATAATTATTTAAAAATATAGGTTTAAATGAAACCATAAATACATAATTATGTTTAAAGAGCCATGAATTAATATTCATATTTAATAATTATTTGTATCTGATTTAAATTATGTGTATTTTTATAAATGTATAATATTATACCTTTAAAACTGTATTAATACATTTGATTTAAACTGTATCTGTGTCTGATTTAAATGTTAAAATATATATATATATATATATATATATATATGTGTGTGTGTGTGTGTGTGTGTATGTTAGTTAATTATATAAAATCCATTTTTAAATACTGAAATAAATAACAAACAAAACACAAGAAACATTAACTACCTTATAAATTACCCCATCAATACATAAATCAACGTAAGTTGTACTGTTATATATTACAAAAGCTAAATAAGACGAAGCAACACTTTAACAGGAAGTTTGGTTGTAAATATTAGAGGTTAAATTTGAAATGTAACAGCTAGGCTTCTATAGGCTAGTTCAGTAATCTTTCAGGAACTCAGCAGGCTTGGGCTACGATCTCACATTAGATCAGTAACTTCATCTGTCTGTCTGCTGTGGCTGTTTTTATCCCGCCATTTACGCCGTGTTATATTTCATCTTGGTGTCATGCACAAATCATCTCGGGTATTTTTCATGCCAGAATGAGATTTCCCGTTCATAATTACGGTCACGATCATGAAGAAGTCAGGAATGCGCAGCCATGCAGCTAGAGGTCAGAGGTCAAATGCTGCAGGATCGTTTTCTTGGTCATTCCGTATGTTAGTCGAGCGAAATGAGTGTGTGTATGTGTGTGTGAGAGAGGCCTCTCTTGTCCTCACACACACACACAGCGCTGGCTCTGCTTCTGCTGTCTGATTCCAGCTGCACCGCTAACAGCTTGACGTTATGTGTGAAGAATTCAAACCTAAACGCTCTCGCTCTCTGTTTACTCCTCGGCCATCCTTTCTTTTCTTCCACACTGAAACGGTCTCTATTTACCTGCTCGTCTGCTGACTTGCCCCGTCTCTGGGGATGACGTCACTGCAGCCGTGACCTTTGACCTCGTTTGAGTCTCTAATCGCACGCGAAACTCTCACTTCAGTTTAGTTTTCCCTGGTTTTCTCACTGTCACATGCACAAATACAAGTAATTTAAATAAGGTTTATGTTACAAATACCTTTATCTGATCTGAAAAAGGTCATATTATCATTATTTATCATTTTAATATTTTTTTAATAGGTTTAAACGCCAGCCATGACCAGGTTTTATGTGCCAAAACAATACAAATCTATTTTTCCACTATATTTCTAAACTACAAGTAACTACAAAAAAACACATTTATGTCAAACTACTTAATCATAAAAAAGAAGAATTCAAGACATTTTACTTAGGTTAACATATAATGTAAAAATTTCATGCACCAAAACAATAAAAAAGTAGCTTTCACCATATTTTTAACTACAAAAACTACAAGTACAAAGAAAAAAACGTTTTTGCATTAAACTCTGAAATTAATAACGTACATTCTGTGACATTTTTTATCTAAGTTAACACATAATGATAGTCCCTGTTAGATTAACGTAGCAAAATAATCAAAATGTTGTTTTTCACACCCTTCTTGATTACAAAAAAAAAAAGTTTTTGCTACTGTACATATCAAACAGTTTTACTACATGTTTATTCCTCTTTCAGCTCTTCAAAGCGTGATGTCCAGCGGCTCTGCTCTGACTCCTGGGAAGACGGGTGGCGTGGGATCGGCCGTCTTCACGCTCCATCACAACGGTTCCCTCGACTACCAGGTAACGGCTCTGCTCTACTCCCTCATTACTCCATGTCTTGTTCAGGTCAGTGTTCTGACCGCTCTAATGTTCTGGACAGGTTCTGGTGGCGGGTTTGAGCAGCTCCGTGGTCAGCATGACGATCGAGATGAAGCCGCGGAGGCGCAGTAAACGCAGCGTTCTGTACGACATCACTGCAGACTTTGCGACAGCCGAGGAGCCTGGCAGTGGACGAGCGATGGGAAGCTGCGGCCGAGTCGAGGCCAGACACATTCACATGCTGCTGCAGAACGAACTGTTCATTAACATCGCCACAGCTCAGCAGCAGGAGAGCGAACTGCGCGGACAGATACGCATGTTGCCATACAACGGCCTGGACGCACGCCAAAACGGTAAGAGAGAGACAGAAGTTATTTACTCTTTTACTTTTATTTATGTATTCCTACATTTATTTATTTATTTAATGATTTCTGCTTTTAAGAATAAATAAATGAATAAATACATAAGTCATTTCTACATTTATTTCAGCATTTAATTATTTTTAATTTCTCCATTTATTTTGTTATTTTTTTATTCTAAAGTCACTTCTCGTCCTCCACACAATACAGCATTTACTTTAATAACAATTAAATAAAATCTATTTGTTATTTTTAAAACATCATAAAAATGTGTAGTGTTTTTAAAAAATACTGTTATTATAAAAATTCATATGTTCAGCACTGCATATATATATACATGTATATATATATATTAATAAATGTCTAAAAATGTATTACATTTTCGTTTAGGTTCTTTCATTTAATAAATATATTTCTTACATTAGTAATACAACAACATAAATTACAACAATAATAATAATACAATAATAATAATATAATATTAAATGGTTTACATTTTATATATTTTACATATATTTATTTAAAATATTAGTAAATGTATTGATTTGCATTTATGTTAGATAAGTATTATTATTTATTTTAAAAATATATCTCATTTAAATTCATTTTAATTCTTTACAACACGCTTATACACACACGTTTATGCATGTTTAAATAACATTTATTTAAATTGGTTATTTTAAATAAATAAAATTGTCAGCATTAAAAAAACGTTTTAACATTTATTGATATTAGATCTTATGTATGTATTTATATTATAATATATTTTTTTTTATATATTGATTATAAAAGATTTTGTTGCATTGTAAAAAATAAAATACAGCATGCAAAATGTTCCTCTTACTGTAAAAGATAAATTCTGATTATTTAATTTGATTATTAATAAATTGTTTTAAATGAAAACCTACTGTGTTTGTTGCACAGAGCTTCCGGTTCCTCTGGCGGGTCAGTTCGTGTCTCCTCCGGTTCGGACGGCTGCGGCGGGTCACGCCTGGGTGTCAGTGGACGAACAGTGTCATCTTCATTATGAGATCGTCGTTAACGGCCTCAGCAAGAGTGAAGACACCTCCGTCAATGCCCACCTGCACGGATTGGCCGAGATTGGCGAGATGGACGACTCGTCCACCAATCACAAGAGACTTCTGACTGGCTTCTACGGTCAACAGGTAAACAAATCAAGAAACTCAAAGTTAAACCCAATTTGGCATGGTTTACCCCCGGTGATAATGTAAACTGCGTGATTGCAGTACAACAAAAGTGTGTTTTCTTTGGCTGCTCCAGCGAAGTCGTGCCAGAAACGGACAAACACGATTCTGCTGTTATTTATTAAAATACTTTAAAGGGTTTGTTTATGAAACAAAGCTGGTGTTCTCCCAAATGAGCTGAACCCAGTATTACACTTGGTATTTTTAGGTTAAACGCATTTAATTCTGGTTAAACATAAAGAGTTCATCTTGTCCTGTTTGCACAAATTTACACAAACTGTCTCTCTGTGTGTCTTACAGGCTCAGGGTGTGCTGAAAGATATTAGTGTTGAGTTATTGAGGCATTTGGACGAAGGCACAGCTTATATTCAGGTCAGCACCAAAATGAATCCAAGAGGAGAAATAAGAGGACGGGTGAGTCTAGGCTTTGTTTTATTTTTTATATTTTTTTGTCTATTTGTACTCTAAATGCAAAGTGATTTATTTTAACCTTTGTGTTAAATGCATATCTTTGTTCTCCAGATTCACGTTTCTAACAGCTGTGAGTTTGGTTCCCGCGGTGAAGTGGTTGAGGAGGCAGAGTTTGACGATCTCGTATTTGTCCGTGACCCGGCTGAGCTCAAGAAAGACCCTCACACATGTTTCTTTGAGGGAGAGCATCATGCACATGGGTCACAGTGGACACCCCAGTACAACACTTGCTTTACCTGCACCTGCCAGGTAACACACACACATATACCCACACACTTTACACATCATTTATGTGACTGTGGTTAATTTTGCATACGATCTGATTGAACCCCTTTAGAAGAAGACAGTGATCTGCGATCCGGTGATCTGTCCTGCGCTCTCCTGTCCTCACACCATCCAGCCTGAAGACCAGTGCTGTCCCATCTGTGACGGTCAGTAATGAGTCAAATTAATAGAATTGTTTAATATTTGTGACCCAAAAGCAGAAAAGCAGTCATCAGTAGCACTACTACATTTGCAGCAATAGCCAACAATACATTGTATGACTCAATATTATCAATTTTTCTATTATGCCAAAAATCATTAGAATCACAAATGACATAAAATTTGAATGATTACATTTCTTACCATAAATATATCAGGTCTTTATTTTTAATTAGTAATATGCATTGCTAATAGCTTAATTTGGACAACTTTAAAGGTGAAAATAAAAGTAAAATAAAAATATATGTTAAATGTTTCCTTCAAAATTTGAAATTTGATTTTTGTCGACAGAAAAGAAAGAAACCAAACAGCCGACTGCAGTAGAAAAAGTTGAGGAAGGTCCAGAAGGTGAGTTTGTATTAAATTACAAGAATTTGCTGCACAACTATTATTTCAAATGTGCAGCTGTAAATTAAGAAGTTTATTTGTTTTTTCAGGTTGTTATTTTGAAGGTGACCAGAAAATGCACGCACCTGGCACAACATGGCATCCGTTTGTCCCTCCATTTGGTTACATCAAGTGTGCAGTGTGTACCTGCAAGGTAATTAACATAATAATACACAACAAAATAATTGTATGTTTTAACCATAAAAATGCCAAATTTGTACACAGACATGATATTAATAGTTGATCGTGTTTTTTTGTCTATCTCAGGGCTCCACAGGAGAAGTTCACTGCGAGAAAGTGACATGCCCGCCTCTCACCTGCAGCCGACCAATCAGACGCAACCCTTCAGATTGCTGTAAGGAGTGTCCTGCCGAAGACACGCCCCCTCTAGAGGATGATGAAATGATGCAGGCAGATGGAACACGTCACTGCAAGTTTGGCAAAAACTACTACCAAAACAGTGAACACTGGCACCCGAATGTCCCACTGGTGGGAGAAATGAAGTGCATTACCTGCTGGTGTGATGTAAGTTTCTCTTTCATTTATTTCAAATATGTTTAAGAGCATTTTGAGAATTTAAAACAAGATAAAATAGAATAAAACAGAATTCGCCATATATTCCTATTTAAAAAGTGCAAACTTGTACGCAAATAAGATTATTTCATTTAATAATCTGAAATTTGGATAGAGATATATTTGGATATTTTGTTCACATAATAGAGTTAAAGGTTTTTATAGAGGGCGTTTTGGATCTCTCTTCTCTTTTTATAACTCCATAAATGAGAAAATACTGACAACAGCCAGGAAAAACACATTTTCACCATGTTTTTAGAAATAACATGTTTTATAAATCAGTGTGAATTATATATAAATAAAACCGTCTATAAGAATTTTCAAAATACAGTTTGGAATAATAATTTTAAGTTTTGGTGTTTTTAAGTGCTGCTTAAACGGAGAAAAATCCTTAATTGTTTTTTAAAATAGTTTTTCGTGATATTTTTAGGAGTAAAATATTGTATAAATCTGCGTGAATAATGTATAAATAAACCCCTCAGTAAAAACATTCAGAATATAGATAGGAATAAACCTCTAAGTTTCAGTGTTTGTAAATGTTGCAGAAGTGGAGAAACAAACTTACCAACCTTAAAAATAAGCATTTTCACTGCGTTTTTATGAATAAAAAGCTCTATAAATCCATGTCAATGATATATAAATAAACCCCTCTACAAAAATTTTCAGAATACAATTAGGAATAAAACTCTAAGTTTTGGTGTTTGTAGGTGTTGCTTAAATGGAGAAAAAACCTTACTATTTTTAAAAAATATGCATTTTCAACACGTTTTTAGAAATAAAATGTTCTATAATTCTGCACAAATTATATATGAACAAACCCCTCAGTAAAAACCTTCAGAACATAGAGAGGAATAAAACTATGAGTGGGAAAAAAACTCACTAGTTTTTAAAAATAGGCATTTTCACCACAATTTTATATAAATAAAACGATTTTATAAATGTAAGTACTGCTGCAGTGGACAAACAAACTTGTAAAGATGTATTTGGGATGTTTTCTTTTCACTAGTCTGAAACAGCACCTAATGACCAGTGTATACAATTTTTTTTTTTTTTGCCTGCAGTAATTATTGGCATAATGAACTCAATTTCTCTTGTCATTACAGCATGGCGTCACAAAGTGCCAGAGAAAACAGTGTCCATTGTTGAGTTGCAGTAACCCCATTCGCCGAGAGGGCAAATGCTGTCCTGAATGCATGGGTAAGTTCTGGCACTAGACACAGTAAAAAATAAATAAATAAATAAATAAATTCTGCACAATTAACTTAGAAAACCTTGTGTTTGTTTTACAGAGGACTTAATGGAAAAAGAAGAAATGGCAAAAAAGGTGGAGAAAAAGAAAAATTGGAGACACTGATACCTTCTTCCTCAATGTTCATCATCCTCCTGCCTTGAGATCAGGTAGTCTCAAACGCACAACGGGACGCCTGCGGATTGCAGAAACAATCAATGCATGAACCAGAGGAGAGGTCCAGAATACAAAGAGATCGAGAACAGTTTGGGAGAAAGACATTCTGAAGAGGAAAGATATCAAGCAAAAAAAAACAGATGACGCATAAAAGGAGAACAAATTTCAGCTACTGCAGTTGTTTGAATTTCCCATAGACTGATTTTCTCACGGGATTGTTTGTTTTATTTTTGTTTGCATATTGGACTTGGTGAAAAATATCCAAGACTCGTACATTATCACACCTGTAAATAAATGTGAGTACAATAACGTTTGTACCACAAAAAAATTAACGCTTCACGACAAATTGCACATGCCGTCATTACAATCCCTTATAAGGACACTCTAATCCCAGCCAATCAGCAGGACTGTTGTGATGCATCTGATTGGAGATTTCCCCTGTGGGTGGGGCTTGGTTGTGGAGGTGGGGTTCAAAATACTCATCGACATAAACCCGCTCATTTTTGTTGCACCTGATGTTGCTGGTCTGTTTGCTGTTATATAATATTTTATGGCTATTTTCTTTTCGTATTTTGATGGATATTATGAATATTGTTTGTATTTGCATATTTATTAATTATGATGAATAAACAATAAAGTTTTAAAATTTATGTTGTCATAAAAAGCAGCATGTTGTCATTTTTTCTCTTGCAGTGGAATGTCCACTAACATTCATTTTGACTTCACAGGTTTGCAGGTTCTGCAGGTTTTATGAAAGTACATTTAAGACTTTAAGAGCTTTTTAAGACCAAGTATGGAAAATATAAAGAATGAATGTAACGGAACATGATGTGTCAATATGGTATTTACATTTATATGTATTAGCATTAGCAATACTTAATTTAAAAAAATGAAAAAACTTCATACAGATCTCCATTATTTTTTTATTTATTTGACAAAAGAAAAAAGCTTATGGCTTGAATATCTCTTTTCACAATATCTAAAATATATAAATAACTTATTGTGCCTGCTTTATGCAAAAGGGAAAAAAAGTTGTCTAAAAGAAATTAATCGAATTTCAGGAGGAGCACGCACGAACGATCGCAGCTGCCAACAATCTCCTTATTACTGATAACCCCGCGAATCTCTCCTCCGCCTTAAATACCGCTCACTCCCTATCCTCGGCTTCTGCGTTTTTTGTCTCAGACCTGTTTCTCCGCGAGC
>JAUCMU010000035.1:196958-211857 GCA_032275025.1 Enteromius treurensis
CATAACTTTTATGTCTCTATGGTTTGAAACTTTAATCTTTGTAACTCTAGGGATCTTATTTCTGCTCTAACAGCTTGTAACACTCTAAAAAGAAAGGAAAACTTGATATTGTATCATATGACCCCTTTAATATAAAAAAAATATCTCTTAAGACTGGTTTCTTCTTCTTGGACTTAAAAAAAGGTCTGAGCAGGTTTTGACAGAAATGAACAAAATGATAAACAAATGGTCCACCAATGCTCTCTGATGTGTGTTTCAGCTGCGTAAGGCGATTGAAGGCTGCATGCCAGCGGACGGCGTGAGACTACGTCCAATTCTGTCCACTTTAAGAGACCGAGGCGTTCGTGGAACCAGAACCAAAACCATCGAGCTCCACCAGCTCCTGGACCATCAGATCAGCTAAAAACAGCAGGTGAAGACGAGACCAAACGCACAAAACCATTAGTCGTCCCACAGAGACGCTTTCTGCTCTGGGTCTGCTGTTATCGGAGGATTCATGAACGTCTTCTCTCCTTAAAGCCTCTTTCTGTACTAATTTATGCACTATATATATATATATATATATATATATATATATTGTGTATGCGAAAAGAGAACTCGTTTTTTTATATTTTCCAAAATCATGTGGGGTTTTTTTGTGTATGTGTTGAATGTAAAATAGTTTGCTGTTTTAAAACCCCTATGTTTTGGTACATCAAGCCATGTTTTTCCACACTATTTTCCCAAAAGTGCAGAAACTCAAATAAAACAAAAATGAAATCGGCAAATGTCTTTCATGTATGTTATGTGTGTTTCCCTTCTACCCTGTTGTAAACAAAGTAAGAAGTTCATTATACTCTGGTACATGTGACAGTAAAGCTCTTGAATCTTCAGTCTTCCACATTTTAACTTTTTCTTTTTTCTGAATTAGTTTTGATGTTAATTGATCCGTGTTGTTTTTAGTGTTGTTTTATAAACAAAGTTTGTGTTGTTTTTTTTCCACGAGCGATCACTCCTCCTGAGCCAGGGTTGGTTAGTAGAGGGTTTAACCGGTTAGGGTTAGTTAATCGCTGCTGGACACACAGACAGAGAGAGAGAGAGAGACGCTTCTCACATACATCACCGGAGCCGAACAATGTACAGAAGCACGGACGCAGATGCTGTGTGTGTGAGTGTGTATCTGCGCTCCATTAATATGATGTTCTAGTGTTTTTGGAAGGACAACAATTGACCGTGACTGAGCAAAATACTGGCTTCTGATTAGCTGAGCCCTCATCATCAGCCAGACGTGACTGACGTGTGTGTGTGTGTGTGTGTGTGTGTGTGTGTTTAGGAAGTTTCTCCCAAAATACCACAGATTCTTTGAAACTGTCCGACTGGTGCTTAGAAAAAGATTAATTAATGCTTTAAAATACGGTGAATTAAAATCTGAAATCGTTCAGGTCACTGTTTTAACTCCATTCAAATGTGACCTTTGATCTTCACTCACAGCTTATTTTCTACTAAATGTCAGAGAGTGACAGCAAAGGTCAAAGGGCAGGCAGATTAAAGCGTGTGACGTTTCTAACGTGATCAGAAATGTTCAGGACAGTAACTCTACAGTGTCTGTTTGAGTCTTTAATTCTGTAAAAATGTATTGATAAAATCCTGAATAATTGATGATTATAATGAATAATTCTAAAACTCTATTCATATTTTCAATTATTTACATAATATTTTGTAGTTTTCTTATTTTAAAATTAATTATAGTGATTAATTATGTGGATTTGTCATTATTATTATTATTATTATTTATGTTTTTATTTTAATACCTTAGGTTTTAGAAATGATTGTCAAATAGCTTAAATAATTTTGAATTCATGTTTTAAAATAAATTAACGTTTTAATATTATTAGATTGCATAATAAGATATTAATACATTTTATATTATTTTAAATATTACTTGTTTTAATAATTAATAGGTAGTTAATGCAGTTTTTATTTCAAGTAAAAACATTTTTATTGTTTTTAGTTGTAGTTTATTATATAACTTTTTTATTATTATTTTATGAAAATGCAAGGGACAACAAAAAATGCTTCTTTTTTTAGAGTTCAGTGATTATTTTTGTCTGTATTTTTCATTTATTGTGTATATAATCACTGTCACTTAAAATCATCTGAACTTTTGTTTAATATTTAAGAGATCCAGATAATATTGCGTCAAATTTTCCACCATCTTTCTGTCACACTTTCAGTTTCTTCAAGGAAATCTGCAGACGTTTTTTTTTGTCTTCTCAGAAATAATCATTAACCTGAATGTTTGTCATCTCACCAGAGTGTGTGTTTGAAGGATGGACACACACGTACATGAAGATCCCTGAAGCAGACGGCTGTGAACAAACACACAGGAGCAAATGAAACGCTAGCATACACAACGCAAAGCCTTTGTTAATATGTTTACTTACGATTCCAAAGATTATTATGAACTGAAGTATTTGATGCAGTCATTAACATACATGTGTGATCCCAAAAATATATTTTCATGTCAAACAAAAGATATTGACTCTTCACTACTCCTAACCTTTTAGACTGAAAGCCAAATATGATTTGACCTCCTTGTATGTGTTTCAAGCACAGCCAAAGATCATAAATTACATGTTTTTATTGTCAATAAAATGTACGATTTTTGAAAATCTAAATCAGGTTTATTGGACTACATTTAAAACCATTAAAATACAAATAAAAACATTTTTAAAAAAATTTAAACAATTTTAGTTTTTAGGACAGAACTGTAATGAAAGGTTTTGAACAAATGTTTCAAATGACTTAAAAAGTTGAGTACTATATTTCAACTATATTTATTTTATTTAATAAATTAATTTAAAAAAGCACAAACAAAATTGTCAAAAACTCTAAAATGTAAATAAAAGTGGAAAATCATTTTCAATAAAATACTATTATCATTACCTCAGAGGTTTTTGTTGTGTATTTATGATTTAATTCAAACAAAATCAAACCTTAGTACTGATTTTCACCAGAAGATGGAGACATTTATGCCTCAGACTTGATTAAAATATCTTAAATCTGTGCTTTATCATTTATGTGTACACTGTGTATATTTATTATGTATGTATGTATTTTAAAAAAGTGTTTGATGTTTATATATTTAATATATTTATATATAATATAAAATATAGGCATATGGATATATAAATGTAAAAACTTAAATATTTTCAGAATAAATAATGTGTGTGTTTATTTATATATACATAATAAATAAACACAGTACACATACATTTAGTTTAGATGCAATTAATAGTTTGACAGTACTAACATTTATATAATATTTTTATGACTATTTCAAATGTTTGAGTTCAGTTTTTTCTAAACAATTAGATTTACTGTGGAGAAAAAAAAAGACCCTCTTTTTAGACTTCTTTCTTCATTAAAACAGCTGGTTTTGGTGCTAGAACAGATTCCAGTGGTCATGTGGTCTGGTTACTGGAATATTATGTAAGGTCATCAGGTTGTACAAGTGGAAAATAATTTCATTTGCTTTAATGTTTTTACTCGTTCATGTTTATTCAAGAAAAAGACCAAATAAATGTTATTCATTTACTTTTCCCTCTTACAACATTTAATAAGCTGATAAAGATTGGTGTTCTTTAGATGTATACTGAGAAACAACATGATCGAACATTCTGGAAAGGTTATCTCAACGCTATAAACAAATGTTCTTCCATTAACACTAATAGAACGTTCATGCAACGTTATCTGGTCTTTATTAATGTTCTCAGAATGTTACACACCGCCAACATTTCAGTTGTTACATTTTATTAAAAGATAAATTTTTGTTTTAGAATGTTCGGGAAACTTTCAAAAGTAACATTCCCAGAATGTTTGTGCAACGAAATGTTTCTTTAATGTTACAATAACCAAATTAAAATGTTGTTTTTTTTTAACTGGACGCCAACATTCAGTTCATATTAGACTTCCAAACGGTTCTTGTTTCTGGGAAGCGCATAAAGATATGATAAATCATATTTAATAGACAGACAGAATGCAGTCGTAAAGCGAGAGTATATTTCTGCTGGTTTCTATATAAAGATTACCAAGGTGTTTATGTGAGGTGAATGTTTGATCTGATGTGTTCAAGGAACCAGGAAAGATATTCAACACTTAACAGCTTCAAATTCGTTCTTCTTCTGTCCTCGTGTTTAGTCAAGAAATTAGTCTAAAAAGTCAGATTGAACAACTTCCTCTTTGAATTAAATATGTTTTCTTTTTTTATTATTATTATTTATGATAATGCTGAAATCAGCTTTTGGCATGTTAATTATTTCTTTACATTTTTTAACAATTAAATATCTATTATATATCATTTTGTTTTTAATTAGCCCCTGTTTAAATACATTGACCTATTTTTAAAGCTCTGGACGCAATATAAATACGTACAATACAAGTTGAAGTAGGAATAGATAGATAGATAGATAGATAGATAGATAGATAGATAGATAGATAGATCCGTTAATAATGTTTGGTTTCAATAACCCTAGTTTGGTGATGCAGTCTGTGTAGGGCGCTTGGTGTGTGTGGAGACGCAGGCTGCGTGAGCGCGTAGTGGGCGAGGTTTGTCCTCAAGCCCCGCCCCACGCTCCGCCGATCACAAACTTCTCTCTCAGCTCAGAGCTGCAGAAGTCAGTCACGAAGCGTGGCGTTACACAAGAGCCGCGTTTCCACGCTCGCGTCTGTGCGTTAGAGAGCCTTCTGTTGTTTCGTGAGCTCTCCTCCGCGCGCGAGAGTGTTTGTGTGTGTGTGTGTGTGTGTGTGAGAGAGAGAGTGTGTGTGTGTGTGTGTGTGAGCTTCAGTCATGGCTGTGGACGGAACGGAGCAGCGCGCGCTGCAGTATGAGCAAACTTTGGTGAGTTGTGTTTGTTTATTTCTCTCTGTGTCGTGTTTTGTCGTTATCTCTCAGACTCTGATTGTGTTTATCAGTCGTTCTCGGCTGTGGAGGGCTGTCAGTCGTGTTTGTGTGACTCTTGACTTGTTGATGAGTGTCTTCTGCTATCTCGCGCTGTTATTTGAATTATCTCCGTCTGTTTTTAGTTCATATCAAAGTTGAGTAACGATTATGATTCATAAGTCATTACACGATGAGCTGGAATCTGCTCCCTGTATCTGTCTCTCTTTATCATCTCTTTCTTTCCCTGACAGTCTTTCTATGTCTCTCTTTCTACCTGTCTCTCTCATTCTGTGTTATTTCAGTGGTGCAAATAAAACAACAACATATATATATATATGTGATATAAAAAATAATAAGATTAAATAAATTAATATGTGTGTAATATATGTCATTATAAATATACTTTAATTTTTAAATTTGTGTGATAATTTATTATAATTGTAGTTATATAATTAATAATTATAAATTATTCAAATAGAAAATAGAAAAATAGAAAACTTTTACTGTTTTTACTGTATTTTTGATCAAATAAATACACCCTTGGTAAGCAGCAGAGACGTTCTTCCTTAAAAAATTAAATAAATAAAAAAAGTTTTTATTCCAAACTTTAATTTTGTAATTTTTGATATTCTTTTAAAAGAGTGCCAGCACTGCTTTAAAAATAGTTTTGGTTTAGTATTTTTTATTTTTTTATTTGTACAATACAACCTGTTTATTGTCTGCAAATAGTTTTTTTTTTTTAAATCTGTATTGTTATGGTATTATATTTTAATATGACATTGAGAGTTTCAATATAGGTATATTTATTAAATGCTTTATTTTGTGATTCCACAAGGTTTTTTAATGTGATATATTATGACATAATATAATAATAGAAGTTACAGGTATATAAAACAACACTGAGAATAATAATAAAAAAGAAATAGTAATTTTGTATTTTACTCATTTATACAATAAAATCTGATTATTTCTGATTAGTAATATGCATTTCTAAGAGCTCAATTTGAACAACTTTAAAGGAGGATTTTGTCAATATTTAGATTTTTTGCTCCCTCAGATTCCAGATTCTCAAATAGTTGGATCTCAGCCAATTATTGCCCTTTCCTAACAAACCAGACATCAGTGAAAAGATTATCAGATGACATCTAAATCTCTGATTGACCCTTGTGACTGGTTTTGTGCTCCAGGGCCACACATTAATTATACTAATAATGACATATTAATTAAAATCATTCTAATTTCATCCTGTGGGATCCTTGGAAGTTTGCTGAGGACCCCTAATGGCCTCCTGTCTTTTCCTCTCTCTCTCTCTCTCTGTTTTGTGAAGGTGAAGGAGTCGTGTGTGTGTTTATACTGTATCTGATGGTTCGGCTGATGTGGTTCGGAGCTCAGCAGGAGTTACTGAAATGTGCTGCTGATCAAATATTACTCGTTTTCTGCCAGTTCAGTTTTGTGTGTGTGTGTGTATTTATTATTTTTTACACATATATAATGTGTGTGTGTGTGTGTAAATATATAAATGTATATTAAATTCATTATGCATGTACATACATGAATGTAAAACAAAAATTTAAAATGTGTTATTGATTAATTATTACAAGCATGACATTTGTGTGTGTAGATATGTATCTTGCATGTAAATAGCCAAATCTTTTAGTAAAGGTGTACCATTGGCCATAAATGCCTTTATCATTATTACAAAAGAAAGATAAAGTTTCTTTATCAGTACTTATGCAACCAGGAGCTCTGCTGAACCAACATAATCTCTCACACACACACAGGTCTTTGTTGTCGAGTGTGTGTGAAAGAGAGAGGGACGATGTCATTAGGAACTGAAACACTCGTCACTTCCCGAAAACGTCTCTGATTTCTTGGATTGATTTGTTTTTAATCTAATCAGAAATGCATCTCTGATTTTCCAAACCAAGTGTCCCGTAGGCTAATTCTTGTGGGGCGGGGCTTGATTTATCTAGGAGTCGATTGGATGGTGAAAAACTCCAAGATTTCCGTCTGACTTTCATCTCTTCTTTCACCATTCTGAGCAATTTTTGTACCGAGCGAATAGGCAGCTGTTGGCTTTGAGGCAGACGTGCATTATGGGTGCTGGAAGACGTTTGACATCACTTCCTGTTTGCTTTGTCAGAGTCTTTCTGTCTGTTCAGGTGGGGCTGATGTCTTGATCTGTGTCTGGCTTTGAAATTAAACTGCATTAGTTCTGCTTTACACGTGAGGTTCAGATTATTACTCTTCATGAACGCCGCTAAACGAGTCAGGCGTCACAGACGCTCATAAATCACGTCAGATCTACCGATGCGGACAGGTTTAGCTATTATTATCGCATGTCGAGGTGAAATCCTGGAATAATAGGATCAATAAATGTGTTTGTGTCCATTGTTCATAGGAGCTGATTAGATAAGGCTTACACGTGTGATTATGAAGTTATTGATTCGTTTTCTTCTTGAAGGCGTACAGGAATGTTTTCTGATTGCTGATGTTCATTACACTTTATCGCAATCGCAATTCTCTCGCGATTCTGACTTTATATTTTTATCTCTGAATCAAACAACACCAAAAACGATATTTAAGATGCAGTATAAAAAGAAATGTTTGAGTAATATCAAATATTAAATATATACATATTTATTTAGAAAAAAATACTTTTAACACTTATGTTAACATTTAAATCTGAACAAGATATTTAGATATTGCTTTAAAAAAAATTTGAAATGTTTAAAAAAATTATTTATTGTGTATAATTTTTTTTTTTTTTTTTTTTTTTAAGCTTAAGTTTTCCTTAATCTTACAACTTTACTACCCTTATTATCATGATCTGAACACTGAAAAGCCGTCAGATAGTGAAAGTAAATTGGAAAGAAACACAGCAGTGAGTTAAGAGAGTCTTCTAGGCTCTGGTCTGCAAACATAAAGGTCACAGGTTCATTCTGAGGAAGATTGAAGAGTTACAGAGATGCTTGATGAGATTTAACCTCTGGTTATTCTAGTAAAACTGCACTTCTGCTGTGGATTAAACAGTACCTGCTGAACGACAGCCGTCCCACGCTGCTCAATAACCATTTTCTACTTCACCTTTTAGACTTGTTTTCAGTGCAGATATCTAAACATTAAATTAAGATGCAAAAATGACTTGTTTCCTGAGGAGAGATGTTTAAAATCTTTGATATTTGGATAATAATTAATCTTTTAGTGTTGAAAGCATTTATATTTGTAGAAATTGGAAAATGTAAGATTTAAAAGTTGATCTATACAGAAGTTCAGTAGCTGCATTGCATTTGTGAAGTTTTGTCAACATTGTAAGTCTGTAACCTTTGATGAATTTCATGCATCCTTGATAAATAAAAGCATTAACTTATTTATGCTCATAATAAAGAAGTCTTGTTTTCAGTACAAATATCGCAACATTATTAAATCACAATGCATAAGAAATCAAGTTTGCATAAAAGTATAGCAATAATGTGAGGTAACCAAAATAACTTGTTTTTTTAATAATTATTTTAGGTGTAAACTTTATTTAATTTTTTAATCAAGAAAGCACAATTTTAATAAATATATTTAGGTATTTAAACTGTACAATATTTGAATGCAAAGTCTATTATTTATGCATTGTATATTATACTTTTCTACACGCTTCGGTATTGATTTAACATCTGTTGGATGGCATACGAAGCAGAAGAAACCCACGCTCGGGGTCAGGAATGATGAATCTCCATCAGTAATGTGGCGAGCGAGTTCAGTTCAGTTTAAAGGAATTAAATGACAAGTCTGAAACGAGAAGAAGAAAGTAAGGAAAACAAACCGCACTGAATGAAAGAGTACAACTGAGCAGCCTAGTAAACACAGACAAGTAGAAATAGCCAGAATCAAAGACGCACGTGTGTGTCAGAACCAGAATAAATGTGAGGTCGGAGAGATCAAAACAATACAATATGGCGTATTTCCTCTTATTATGTGACCGGACCAACAGATAAACCTCGTAATGAAGGCATTTAGCTCTCTGTTTCTCCAGTGTCTTTCATCCGTGAGCATAAAGTCTGGTCCACATCGCTGTTTATTGTGCTGTAGACAGGAACACATCATCAGACTTGTTTTGCTAGACGTTTATTTCTTAAATGCATTGAAAACAAAACAATATCACAAACACACATAAACTGTGATGTATTTCTGTTCATTATTGTTTAAAATCATTCTTTAAAAAAGATCTAAAGCACACCATTTCTCAGTTTATTAATATAATACAGCACAACTTTGTTCTGTTTTTCACCATAAACTTAAAAGAATTAAAATACTACCATAAAGTACACATCATTTACATAATTACATACGTAATCAGTGGTGTGATGAAACACACACACACACAATCTTTGTTTATAGTTCTCTGAACACCTGCAAACAGCCTCGGGCAGTAATTTCTCTCTTTCTGTGGGTCTTTCTCAATTTCCTGCAGTACTACTTTGTGTGTGTGTGTGTGAGAGAGAGAGAGCTGGGTAAAAACAGCTTTCCTCTGGACCGCATCCAGCACCGCTCCATCAATCTTTAGATGTTTCTATTGAGCCGATGGGCTGATGTGATCGTGGTTGTCATGGATACGCGTCATTTTCTTAGAGACCTTTTGTAGAGAAAGAAATACTGTACAGATCCAGCTGTCTCTCTCTCTCTCTCTGGAGTCTTGGAGGGAAAGATTCACTCTTCTCTTTTATTCATTCATTCTCTCGTCTCACGGGAAACGTGATGAATAGAGCGAGACGGTTCACACACACAGTTCACTCAGGTGTGTGAGATTTAATGAGGGTGTTGTTCACTGAATAGAGTGTGTGTTTGTGTGTACGGTACATTGTTTATGACTGAATGTTAGTAAAAGCTGAAATACTACGGTAAAAGCAGCCGATAGTCCCATGGGTGAAAAATATAATAAATAACGTCTTAATAAAAACGTTCAAAGCTTTTGTGAGAAGTTTTGGAGGCAATAGAAATAAGGAAATAAGGTCCTGTTTCCTCATGATAGTTATCTAAATAAATAAATTAATAAATATTTAGCTCAGGTCCACTAAATAATATTAACTAATAAAATTTGTCATTGTTGTGGTACATAATTTAATTAATGTAAACTAATGTTACACATTGAACGTTAAATGATCCTGAGATGTATAAAGCTGAAGTTACACAGCGTGATTGAAAACAAACAAACAAACCTGCTGAAAGCAATTCATCTTAATGTTGTTCTTCTGAAAATATCTGCAGTCTCTGACATTTTCACATTATTTAAAAATAAAAAAAGTTAATCTGTTATGGACTGTTGGACAATTCTGCTTGATATCATTGTTTAGAATTATGCATCCAAAAGAAAAGATTTTCATAGAGTGTTATTTATTGTGTATATTTATGTATGTATGAACACACACACATGCAGTTTATATTTTGACTTTACATGTTTACATTTTACATGCATATTGTTTATATTACAGATAAATATATTTAATAAATATAACATATTTTTATTCAATTTATACACACATATATTATGTAAACAAAAACCTTTATTTTGGAAGCAATTAATTACGATTAATAATTTGACTGCACTAATAATTCAACTTTAATAAAGTAAAAATGACATTAAAATATATATATATATATATAATTATTTTTTTTCTTTACCGTGCAATTACTTTTTTATTTAATTAAATTTAGAAAAAATTACTTAATAATAATAAACACTTTCATTTAGCGCTCTTTTATCACATTAATGCATTAGCTAACAGAAACTATGAAAGTGACATTTATTTCTTTTTAGCATTTATTAATCATTCACAGTACATTAACTAAATAACATTAACAGATGCAATATTTTAAAATGTAATAGTCAATGTTGAAATTACCATTAACAGATTCTTCAGCATTTATTGTTGATTATTAGTTCATGTTCACTAATTTAGCCGACTTTATTTAACTAATAAGAGCTTATTATAAAATGTAATGTAACTGGTGTTTTATAGCAACTCTGAAGAAATGAAGGGAGTCAGCTGCTGCTGAATCTCAGCTTCAGTCTTTCTGTGTCTGGACCTTTAGGAGTCGTGTCCTCTCGACATAAGAGACAAAAGTTGAGGTTTTGTGTGGATGTACACAGCAGCATGTTTAGAGGAAGCGTCCGCTTGTATTTATTGTAAATGTGCTGCAAATGTAGCCAAAGGCACAATAGAAGAAGTGTGTGTGTGTGTGTTTGGTGAAAACACGCGTTTATCAAACCTTGATCGCTTCATCTGTCATCAGGTCACAGGGTTTCACAGCTAATAATAATTGTAGTATTTATCTTGTTTCATTTTCAATTGACAAAAAACAAGGAACGAAGCGTGTCCATTTAATATGTAAAAAACATACGTTTTCTCTTGCCGTGAATATAGCCACTGCGTTAAATCATAAATAAATAAATAAATAGATAATATGCAAAAAGATAAAAGTACTGTAAAAACAAGCAGTCTATTTAGTATTTAATTATTGTTTTTTATTGATATTGAATTTTTGTCATTTAATATGTAAAAAGATTAGGGATGGGTGTCGTTAAGATAACGACAATAACAAAATGTAAAGTAATAATCTAATTCGATTCGGGCTGCAGCTATCGAATATTTCAGTAATTGAGTATTCTACAGAAAATGTCATCGAATAATTGAGTGATCGGATTAAACATTTTTGCTTAATTAAAGAGCAAGAGAAAATAAGACGGGTCTCTTAAAATGAACAACTAATTGGTTACTTTTTTGGGGGGGAAATCTATATATTTTATTTATTGATGATATTTATAAAAAGATTTATATGAATATTAAAATATTAGGTAAAATATTATTATCATACAGTAACTTGTGCATTTATAAACCCTATTTATTTCAATCAAACTAAAATGAGCACACCTGTTGCATTGAGCACATTAGACTTAAGGACATGATTACAACAATTTATTTAACGTTCAGTATTCAAACTAAAGTATCAAGTATTCATCCAAGCCAAGTGTTATGTATGTTTCATCGTAAAACCATGCATAACTTTATTGACAGTAAACTCATCCCTTTGATAAATAGCCGTGGTATAAGCTGATAAATATCCCGGTATAGTGTGGTGCGTTCACACCGCCGCCGGCGAGAGCCCTGCATTCTTTTCCGCGCTCGCGCCCTCAAATCAAAACACCGCCGTCTCCTTCCGCTTCTCGGGTAACGCAGGGGTAAGGGCACTGTCACAGTAATGCAAAAATCATTGCGAAAAAACGTGACATGAACTTTAAGATAAATTAATAGAGGCTTCAAGGCAGAGGATTTTCCCTCGATAATTTTTTGGAATCGAGTTACTTGAGGAATCGTTTCAGCTCTAGTAACGATTATTTAGCAATAAATAGGAAATGTATTTTTCCTGCAGTACCGACAGAAGATCCGTAAACGTCAGAGCGTATCCATACTCCGGCCTTTTATAATTTAGCACCGGTACCGAGTTTAGGGACCCGTCCCTAAAAAAAGACACAGTTATTCTGAATTCAATAAAGAAAACTTTATATATATATATATTGTTGGTGAAAAGACTAGTGGCCTTTTGCACAGTACTGTGTATATATATTAAGATTTTCTTTACATAATAAACATACACAGTCATAAATTATGTATGCCTATAAATACAAACGCATGCATGTATATGTTAAATAAAAGTGATATTTTTTTATATAAAAAATATTGATATATAATGTCAAATATACAAAAATATAACAAAAATAAATATATAAAGGGGTTTACATGTACATACTTTTTAAATATATACTGTATGTGTGTGTTTAAAACATAAATAAACACATTTTGTGTGTCTGTGTGTGTGTGTATATATGTGTGTGTGTGTGTGTGTGTGTGTGTGTGTGTGTGTACAAAAAGAGAAATATCTGACCCTGGAGTACAGAAGCATTGTATGAGTCAAAATGATCCGTTTTTCTTTAATGGCAAAGTATATTAGGATATTAGGATATTAGTTAAAGATCATGTTCCATGAAGATATTTACTGGAAACGTCAGTAATATCAGTGTATTAGTAGTAATATGCACTGCTAAGAACTTTAAAGATGGTTTTCTCAGTATTTTCTTCCTTATTAACTGTTACAAGGGTAGAGCTTTTGTGGTTGTTCTTACATTTACACAGGTGTGTGTGTGTGTGTGTGTGTGTGTGTGTGTACATGAAAACACACACCGCGTCTGTACCTGAGTTCTGAGAACAGGGGCGTGTCTTCAGTGAAAGTCTGGATTTCTCAAGGATCAGGATGTCTTGATAATCTCTGTCTGCGTTCCTCCACAATCCATTGTGACACACACACAGTTCACACTCGCACACAAAGTCTTTGGAGAGAACAGATTTTATCTGTATTATGAGTTTGCATGGATCTGATGTCATGTGTGGTCATTCCTTACAGTGACAAAATCAGTATTATCTTGTGATGTACTTTTAAAACTGATAAGAATTTCAGATTTCAGAATTAATAAAACGGCACTTTTCAGAGTAGTTTGTGATACTGTGTGTGAGTGTGTGTCTATGTGTGTGTGTGTGTGTCTGTGTGTGTTGACATCTGTCGGTCTTGTCAGTACAGTCTGTTCTACTTAATCTATGCAGCCGATTGGCTCTTTTCATCTCATAGCTCCACCCAGCAATATTAGTAGTTTTGCAACATTTTTCTGATGTGCATGAAGGCAAATATTATGTATTCAGATTTGCTTTTTTTAACTTAAGGTAATAAAGTGATGTTGCAAAACTAATTTCGGGAGGAGCATGCACGAATAATCCACCGCAGCTGACCCTGCATTATCTAAGCATTCATACCCACTATAAATAAACCCATTTCTCTGGGTTTTGTGCAAATATTATGTTGTTTTTTTTTTTTTTATTAACTGTTTTTTTTTTGTAATATGCATAATATTTGCTTTAATTCAACCATAGTTTTTCATGTTACTATTTTAATTTTATTTTTTAAATTCTATAAATTCTGTTAATGATTTTAAGCAATGTTTATATAAATATTATGTATCTGTTTTTAAAAATTAACTTAATATCTGAACTACACTTATTGAATTGTTATTGACCAAGTTTTTGAATGATTTTGAATGTTTGCTTTAATTTTTTTAAGTTTAGATACTATTAAATACATGTAATATTAAATACATACCAAATATTATGTATAACTTCTTTTAACTTTAACGTTTGCTTACCTGCGTTCATGCACACATATTCTATATATTTTTTTCAATTGAAGTTTAGTTTGAACTTTAACACAAACTTTAATTCTAGTGGTCGCTTTGTGATTATTATGATTATAATATTATTTACAATTTTCCTCTTTTTTTAAGGCATTCTTGTGTGTGTGTGTGTATATATATGAATGTGTGTGTGTGTTCAGAGTGACCTGAGAAGGAATTTCTGCTCGATTACGTTCAAGGCTTTAGTGTTATTGTTGTGCCATTGTGTTTTTTGTTCTTTTTGGATTGTTTTGGTTCAGAGTATGTTCTTGTTTCTCAAGCTTTTATGTTCTTGGATTTAAGACACAAATATGAAACCAAATCTTGAGATTTACACACACACAAACAGTCTTAATTGTATTTCTGAGTAAATGGAGAATTATCTCATCACGTGTGAAGAAAAGAATAATTCCTGTTAATTCCCTACTGTCAGAAAGACGTCAAGTGTGTGTGAGAGAGTGTGTGTCTGTGTTTGTGTGTGTGTGTGTGAGAGAGAGAG
Source organism: Enteromius treurensis (assembly GCA_032275025.1). NCBI lineage: Eukaryota > Metazoa > Chordata > Actinopteri > Cypriniformes > Cyprinidae > Enteromius > Enteromius treurensis. Next base: position 211,644 of record JAUCMU010000035.1, read on the forward strand.
AGTGTGTGAGAGAGAGAGAGTGTGTCTGTGTTTGTGTGTGTGTGAGAGAGAGAGAGAGAGAGCGTGTGTGTGTGAGAGAGAGAGTGTGTGTGTGTGTGTGTGTGTGTGAGAGAGAGTGTGTGTCTGTGTTTGTGTGTGTGTGAGAGAGAGAGGGAGAGAGAGAGAGAGTGTGTGTGTGTGTGTGTGAGAGAGAGAGAGAGAGAGAGTGTGTGTG
>JAUCMU010000035.1:211924-225863 GCA_032275025.1 Enteromius treurensis
GTGTGTGTGAGAGAGAGAGAGAGGGAGAGAGAGAGAGAGTGTGTGTGTGAGAGAGAGAGAGAGAGAGAGAGAGAGAGAGTGTGTGTGTGTGTGTGTGAGAGAGAGTGTGTGTCTGTGTTTATGTGTGTGTAAGAGTGAGAGAGAGAGAGAGAGAGAGAGTGTGTGTGTCTTTCTTGGGTGATACTTTGTAACAGTATTGTTTCCATTTGTTTATTCTTTATCAGTGGTTCCTTCAGCTTCTTATCATCTCTTTTATTTTCCATTGTTCTATGGTCTGTTTTTTTTTTTTTTTTTGTCCTCTGGTTCATTTCCAGCCTGCCGTTTAACTTCCGATTAAGAAGACACCTCTAATAACTTAATGGACAGAAGTGCTCCTTGTGTGTGTGTGTGTGTAGAGCTGTCAACACATCATTCTCTCAGCTCAGTGTTTTCTCTCTCTCTTTCTTCAGATGGATTTTTTTTTTTTCTAAGTCCATTACAGAAATTAACAGCTGACACAGCACACAGTTCATATCAGTTAATGTGCTTTATTGGCAAAAAACAACAACAATAAGTTACATCCAAGTACAACAACAGAAGGTCAAATGAAGTAAATGTGTGACAATAAAATACGTTCTTTCTTTAAAAAGTATGTGAAACATGTTCAAGTTTTAGTACGGGACAGAAATTATGCAAATGGAATAACGACAGAGATTTCTATATATTTTATATTATTACTATTATTTTATTTTTTATTTTTTTTGCCAAAGAATATAGGATCATTTTTTACCAAGGATACTTGTTTAAAATTGCAAAATTAAATGAATTAATCTTGAAAATTTTAAATAACCCACTTTAATATGCATCAGTGATATTTTATTATTATGTCTTATTATAAGTTTATATTAATATATTGTAGTTTTTATTTTTATATTTGTTTATTTTTTTGTTCATTTTGTAGTTTTTGATTATTCTTAGTAATTTTACTAAGAATAAACTAAATGGAACTAAATGGAAATGAAAAAAAAAAAAAAAGATTTTATTCATTTAATTTGTGAAAGTATAAATAATGACTTTAGTTCATCTGAAAACGCTTCAATGCTATCATCAGTGCAGCCCCAAACCGTCTGCTTCCGACATTCTTCAAAACATCTTACAAATGATGACAGAATTGACATTTTTAGTTGAATATACCTTTAAATGATCAAACCAGACTTGATTGGATGAGATCTCAGGTGTCCTGTGTTTTCTTAGTTCTGGTGTTTCTCTGTTGTTTTACACACATTATGGAAGTATTGTCACAGCTGTAATACTCACCCTGAACATGATGTACTGTGCCACGCTGGACAGACTCCCTCTGTGTGTGTGCGTGTGTGTGTGCTGAATGGTGTCACAGTGATGCACTGAGCACGTGCAGAAGGAACAGCTCACTTTGTGTTCGATCGCCCACAGAGCCACAAACACCTCTCTCTCTCTCTCTCTCTCTCTCTCTCTCTTTCTCTCTCTGTCTCTCACTCACTCACTCACTCACATCCACACACACACACACAGCGATGAATGCAGCTGTTGGTCTCATACTGGGAGCACAATTCTGACACTAAGTTCATGCCGTCCGTCTTGCTCTCCATCAGCAACGAATAACTACAGTTTTCCCACGTTTTTTTTTTTTTTTTTTTGACCAAAACATATTGCATATGTTTTCCTCATATGAAGAACAATTGTTTTAATTGAATAATTTATAAAAGTGAATAAAATGCAGCTGATATGACAATTTATTTATTTTGGTTTTTTTTATAATGCAATTTCAGCCTTTTTATATATTATTATAATTTTATTCATATTTTAATATCTTTTCTTTTATATTAAAAAATTTAATATTTTGGCTTAATTGTATTTCAATTTAGTTTAGTATTTTTTTTTTTATTACTGTTTAGGGTTAATTTATTTTAAATGGTCATTTAAATATGTTTAAGTTATGCAAATGTGTCATAATTATATTTAAACTGTCAGTTCTAATAATTTTAGTACCTTAACTTATGATTAAATAATGATGATTATTATTATTATTATTTCATTTATTTCATTTTTTCATTTTTAGCTTAGTATTAATTGTATTTTTTATTTCAAGGTTTTTGTTTAGTTTTTTTGTAAAATGAAAAAAATTAATTGTCATATAAATATTTTTTTTCAATTGTACTATTTAGGTTTAACTCATTTTTATTTCAATCTTAGTTATTGTTATTCATTTCCAAGTAGTAATTGCAGTGCTTTGGTTTAAAAAAAATAAATAAAAAATGCTGCATTGCTTTGACGAATTTTTCACATAATGTTTTTAAACATGGTTATGGACTGGTTCTTTCTTAACCTCTCATCCACCTCTTGTTTCATGTGACTTTCTGTAAGAATCTGCTCACAGAAGTTAAACATCGATGTAGTTTTGTGAGCGCTCCCGGTGGAGGTGTGAGGAACTACACCTAGTACATGAGAAAAGAGAGAGAGAGAGAGAGAGAGAGGTGGAGTTTTTCAGTCTTTGTGTTTAAGAGCTCGCTCTGACATCTCTTTCCTGTTCTTCTTCTCTTTTGTTCGTTTCTCCCACTCGCTGAAAAATTGAAATTCTTCTCACACTGCAGGATGAATTAAGCTACTGTTACTCGGCCAAACATCTCTCTCTTTCTCTTTCTCTCTCTCTACATGTGTCCTTCTCTGTTTGTTTCTCTTCTCTATTTTCTCTTTCACTCTTTCTTTTTCATCTTTTCTTCATCCCTCTGGTTTGTATGTCCCAACATTTTCAGCTTTCAACAGGTTCAGCAATGACTGTTAAACTGTGTGTGTGTGTGTGTGTGTGTGTGTGAGAAAGAGTGTGTGTGTGTGAGTGTGCACTTGTACAGCTATGTTTGTGAGGTGCCGGTTTGAGTTTTAGATCATCAGAGTGAGGACATTTGTCCGGTCCTCACTTTCTAAGAGTCCTTTAAAGACCTGTTTGAGGGTCAAGACTTGGTTTTAGGGGTCGGGGTCTAGTTGGGTAAAGGGTAGGTTTAGGGTCAGGGTTTTGGTAAATCACTTAGTTCTGATGGGTAGGGTTAGGGTCAGGAGCTACAGATTACATTGACTCAATGTATGTCCTCACAAAGATAGCTGTACAGAGTTGTGTGTGTGTGTGTGTCTAAAGGATGTGTTCAGTAAGTGTTCAGTGACCCGTACAGAAAGTGCTTCAGGTTGAGCTGACTCCAGATCTTTCTCTCTCTGTGTGTGTTTGATGGATTGAGGTTGAACTTGCTGACTTATTAAGGGCAGACTGTGACTCTCTGAATCTCGTGGTGCTCTGAAAGGTCTTGGTGCTTATTTCCATGACCGTTATAAATACAATATAACCAATTCAACAAAGTTTAGTTTCGCTTTCAAATCGTGTATGCTTGACGATTACAATAAATGTGGTTTAATGGCGCAGTTGTTATTTGTTTTATATTTAAAGTTTAATGTGACCCTGGAGGTCTGAAGCAGAATCAGAAGCATTTGTATAATGTTATATAAGATCATGCTCTATCATCTTACAATGTTAAATTAGCACACTATCACATTCTAATGCTAGAAAGAAAAAATCCTATGACGATTATATTCCCAAGGTGTCCATTGAGAGTGGATAATATTTACAATAATATATTGAATTTGATAAGTGTCTCTCACACTGTCCCATAGAAACAGTATAATGGTGTAGATGAGTGAACGATGTTTTATAATGATAATTTCTTCTATTTAGTGTACTTTTCATGTATTTAGCATATTTACATTGTATCATTACAGTGTCATCATAAGCATGCCAACAAATTGTGTATATGCATGCAAAATCATACGCACACCATTTTTAAGTTTCAATAGTTCACTGTAAAAAAATAAAAATAACAAATCTGTATAATTTACGGCTGTGGTTGTCGGAATTGCACCGAAAAAAATACGGTAGCAACATTTTAGGTTTTACAGTTAAATACCGTAATTCATAAACTGATATTATGTTAATATACCAACTTATTAAAGTAGTGAAATGTGTTTTGTAACGTTGAAATACACTGATAAGCACCAAATGCAGAGAAAGTCACATGATGAACCAAGCAGCTTTGAGTCATTCACACAAACACTAAACACCATCATGGTTTCAACTGAAATATGAAAGAACCATTCATTTAACCACATTACGTGTAACCCTAATAATAAACAGAACTGATAAGAAAAAAATAAGAAAAAACATCAAATTCAAACAAAATTAAGTTTTTTTCCCCTGTAAATTTTACAGGAATTTACAGGTTTTTACCGTAACATTTCACAGTTAAAATCACGGTAATTTTTGACAGTATTGTTTTGATTTGGTGCATTTTCCTGAGACCGGGCTCAATACAGGTATCGATGTGTGTTTATATAAATGTATACGGTCTGTACAACATACACGCAAGCATTCAGTGGGAGCAGAAGGAATCCTCAGGTCTCTGGTGTTTTCTAAAGTCGTACTGTAGTTGTTGTGGTGGTTATAAATATTGCTGGTCCGGGTCAGTGGGGTTGGGGTCACGCGTCTCCTCCCGCCTCTCTTCAATTAGCGTCGCTTCAAACGCATAGCTGCACACAAATACACACCATAATCATAGCTTTGCACTTCTCGGGGACTTTGTTATTGCTGCATGTTTGTTTGGATTTATTTTTGCATCTGTATTTCGGTCCGCACCATCATAAGTCCTGTTTTAAAGGCTTTTTTGAAGGTTTTAGTTAACATCTCGCTTGTCGTGGGTCATGTGACCTCGTGAACTTTTTACGAATCAACAGAAGCACAATCCGCCAGCTTTCTGTGTTTGTTTCTCTCATGATCTACCTGTGATCCAATGAGCGCTGTATCCGGTACAATACTATTCAGAAGTTTACGGTCAATAACAAATGAATAGCGTTGTTCAGAAAAGATGCATTAAGACATTTATAATGTTACAGTAGATTTTTATTAAATATGTTTTATTATATAATAAATATTTGCCTTTTTGAACTTTCTATTCATCTGTGAATCTTAAAAAAAATATATAAAATGCATCAATATCCACACGAATATTGTGCAGCACGACTGTTTGCAACATTAATAATAATAATAAATGTTTCTTGATTTCTGAAGATCATGTGACGCTAAAGATTGGAGTAATGATGCTGAAAATTCAGTCTGATCACAGAAATGAATTCGAGTTTAACACACAGAGATTAGAAAAATATATCTATACTTTTTTTACTGTATTTGTGATCAAATAAATGCAGCCTTTCCGAGCAAAGAAACTTTTTACAAAATCTTACTGACTCAAATTAATCCAGACAATCAACCAACTACTTACTGTGTTTCAAAACATCTTGAGCAGTATGAGTTATTATAAGCCGCTGGGATTTAAAGCAGCTGGTTGATCAGTTAATAACCTTTTTATAAACCAGCCACAGTCTTCCAAACATCAGCCCCCAGCCTAAGCTGGTTTTAGCCGGGCTTTTCAGCAGGGCATGGAATTCTGGGAAAACACTTCCTGTCTCCTGTATGGAATGCTGACCGAGCAACACACACACACACAAACACACAGTGCGCAGGGTTGGTAAGTTTATCATGTGTCATTTATCATTTATCAACGCTTCGCGTTCCCTTCCCCACCCGGGGTCGGGGCCGGGGCGTTCCCGGGGCGGGCGGCCACCCCGGCGCGGCGCCTCGGCCGGCACCTGCACTGAAACAAAGAGGTTTGGAGGGAAGTGTGTGTGTGTGAGAGAGAGAGAAGTAAAAAAAACATTGTACTTAAGAAGACTAATATAATAACTGACCTTTGCCCTTTGACCTTTTGGGTGTGTGTGGAAATTTAGAGCTCTAGAGGTCAATCATCTAAATAAACCTCAGTGAAAGATGCAAAATCAGCAGAACAAAGTATACACACACACACACACACACATTCAGTTAAGAAATTATATTTATTGTTCGAATATAAACACATTTTAAAATCATATTACAATTTTTGTCTATATTTTATATTTTTTTAATCAAAATGTCAAAGATAAATACATTAATAACACAAACGTGTATGTGTGTATCTATATAAGAATATATTGTCATTTAAATAAATAAACATAATTATGTAATGTCATTTAAATTATATTCAGAAACAAGTGGTTTATTAATATTTATTTTAAATATTAATAAGTATATAGTTAACTGCATTAATTAATACATTATTTGTATTTAAATTACATATATAGTATATTTGTAATGCATTTATTTTAAAATAACAAAATAATGTCATTATTTAAAATGCATTACAATACACTTAAATGTTTTAAATATGTATGTGTATAAATATTTATTTAAATTATGTAATGAAATATGATTCAATTTAAATAAATACTAAACACACATATTTATAGTTACATTTATTTACATTAAAATTCCTACTTTTATTATTATCTACTACAGTATAAATTCCATTTATAGGGTGATGTGTGAGAGTTTGTGATCTTTCTGTAGTGACTGTGGTACAGTAGTGCGTCTGGTTTATGTTGTGATCTCTGTGTGTAGATGTATGGGCGGTACACTCAGGAGCTGGGTGTTTACGCTAAAGAAGAAGCCGCCCGGATTCGAGAGGATGGTCGTCTCCGGCGCTCTGTGTCTGACCGCGGGCTGCCGCTCAAACTCCTGGAGTACGAGAAGGGAAGATGTGTCAGGTGTCGGAGTAAGTCCATCACAAACATCACACAGCTTCTTATACATCTGAGTGCCCTGCTTCAATATAAAGAAACCGGTCCTGCCGGTTTTGATGAGAGTGTTAGGTTTGTGTGTCTGTCCGTTGATTCATTTATTAACATCATTTTCTGTGGAGTTTCATGTGAACATTGCGCCCTCTATTGGACATAAACTGTTGTTTCTTGCTTTTAATTGACCAGAATTAAGCAATACGTTTTTCTGTGGTAAAGTTGGTGTTATTATATCATTATATGCCCATAATCAAGAGGAAATAATTACAAAAAAACATTTTTGGTTAATAAAAACAAAAGCCCAAAGAGAGAAGATTAACTCACGTGTGTGTGTGTATACAGTATATATTCTTATATAATTTAATTATATACATACATCATGGTAGTATTTGTTATATTATGCTGATTAAATACAGTTTTGCAGTCTCTTTTTTTAATCTGCGGTTATGAGTAAATAATTAAGAAATTTAATGACAATCACCTTTGAGAATGGTGGTAGTTAGAAAAAACTTTATTTTAAAAAAATATAATAATATTGTAAAGCAAAAAAAGTATATCATCCTCAAACTTAAACCAGTGCTTAGTAAAACATTTTTTTTTTAATGTTTAAACCTCTCAAATCGTTCTCCTGAAAGCACTTCGTACTCAATACTAAAGGTGTTTGTAAGATTGTGTGTAGCTACAGTGTCTGTGTTTGTCCTGAAGAGAGCGCCATCGTTCCACACAACCTGACAGCTGAAAGAAACGAAAGAGCTGAGCAAGAACACACACACACTCTCTCTCTCTCTCACACACACACACACACACACTAGACTGCGGATCGTGCCGCATTTTTCTGACCAAGCCTGGCCCGCGTCCGACAGAACAGTAACCAAACCCGACCAGAGCCTGACAGGCATTAAGATATTTATGTCCGAGCCCAATCCCAGCCCGACCCAGTTAAAATCAATTTTTTTTTTCCTCATACTAATGACACATGTGCTTTTTTGTGTGGAAAGCCCACTTTTATTAAGCAACTGAAAGAAAGGCGTTCGGAAATGTCAACAGATGAGAGCATCAGCGCACACAGGGCAAAAAGCACCGTTATAACACAGGTCCACATTCGCGCTGATGTGACCGAGCCCGACCCCAACCCGAGCATCCTTTCTAAATATCTGTCCGAACCCAGGTCGGGTATCCATCCTCTAACTCACACCTCACACTCTCACTCTCTCTCTCTCACACACACACACACATGTTTTCTGGGGTCTCTCTCTTCATAGGTGTAATGGTGTTTCTACTGTACAGACTGTATGTGGTATTGTCCTACACTGACCCTACACCTAAACCTACCCCTTACAGGAAACTTTCTGCTATTTCAGATTTTCAAAAAACAAAGCGTTTGGTAAAAGTGGGGACATGACGTAATATCTTGAAAAGTCCACCACTCCTTGTAATACCCATGTCATATGTTTTGTCACAAAAACACGCGCATGCTAACACACACACACACACACACACACATACTTCCTGTAGCAGATGTGATGTCAGCAGGAGATCCGTGTCGTGCCACAGGTCACCATGGTTACAGGTTGCTCACGGAAGCTCTCATCAGGTGGATGGACGGCCGGTTTGTTGTTGTCATGGCAACAGTGGAGCACTAAATAGATTAAATTGTCACTTTGTGTGTGACATCATCACTACAGCGATCTCCTTGGCAACCTCTGAGACGAGAGGACTAGTTACTTTAGCAGCCTCTGTTTCCTCTTCATTAACCTCTGACTCTCAGACATCAGACTTCACTTTAGACCTGTGTGTGTGTGTGCGTGTGTACTGTACGTCTGTGTGCGTGTGCATTTTTGAGTGGGTGTGAGTGTGTTTGTTTGTGCATGTGTTTGTATAATGTAAACAAAAGACAAAATAAGTGTGTTTGACCATGCTTTATTTTTTCGATCTGCAAATAGGTTTTGGCCTGAGTGTGTGTGTGAAAGAGAGAGAGTGTGTGTTTCTGTGTGTATGCACTGTATGTTTCTGTGTGTGTGTGTGTGTGTGTGTGTGTGGTAATAACAGGCTGATCTGTTCTCTAATCTCTGGATGTGTCTCTTGCCAGCTCTCTCTTATTTTTTTGGCACATATTTTCTGCACAAACACACTTTTCCTCAGACTGTCTGTCTGTGGTTTGTTCTCAGGGTTTCCATATGCCCTGGAATCATCACCACCGGACTTTTTTTCTGGTAAAAATACAATCTAAATGTACTCGTTTAAACCAATAAATAATTTGTTGTTCATCCACTCATGGCTGCTAACGAACTAAAACTCAATACTCATCAGCAAAACAACACTACCCTCTTTGATCCATTCATGCTTTTATTTAAAGTGTGCACTCATCTTTTATTTTCTAATATTCTGAGGTTTTTAGATTTTGTCTTATACAATTTTGAGGAGAAGCTAAATAAATAGTAGTATAATAATAACTGAATAAATACTATAACCATTATATGAACCTTTTTGAATAGTCTAGTTTTTCCATTCAGAACATGTGCTTTATTATAACACAGTAATTAAGTTCACTTATTCAACTTTTTGAGTTATTCATGTTTTAATTGGTTATGGTTCAATCATTTTTTTATAAATGTTGTCATTGATGTTTAAAGCTTGTTTTATCTTCTGTTATTTAAATCAGTTTTTGTTGTTAATGCAAATTAGTCCTAATCATCACATTTTTAACTACTTATAAAGTATTTAACAGTTAACGTGGGGATAGATTAGAGTTTTTGAGATTCCTTTTTGTTATAAATTTGTTTGTTTTTATGGAAATTGTACAGAAAGTAAGAGTATTTTTATATCTGAGATTAATCTGTCATTGAATGTCTTTAAATGATAAACAGCTTCACCGTAATTAAACATCTTATTTACATTTTAACAACATGAAGGTGTGTCCTCACTTACACTGAAAGGGATTTACTGTGAAACTTTTTTACTTTTTTTGTTTAAACTTCATAAAAAAGTGGCAAGTAACACAATGAATGGAATTAAGTAAATGTACTAAAATAGTATTTTAATGTAAAACATACTCGTTAGATACCCGTTTAAGGAAAAACATAAGTGTCTCAGCAAAGGTTAAACTTGTTCATTTCCACACTTGTTTCTCCTTTTTTAAAAGTCGTTTGGAAAAATAGTAAATACCACATCTCTAATGTTTCTGTAAGAAACACACATTTCTCGTAAATGAATCCAGACGGGCTAGCAGGAGGTGATTTTAGTTCTTTGAACGGAAAACAAGGGGTTAAATGAAGAAGAGAGAGAGAAATGCAAGCAAATGATTTTGTTTTGATGGAGTGCTGTTATAAAACACAAGCTAGCAGTGACACACACACACACTCTCTCTTACATAAACGCTTCACCCTCATTACATCTGCATATTGTGCATAAACAAGACATTTCTTAGTTCCACTTCTCACAGACGTGTGTGTGTGTGTGTGTGAATCCCATGCTAACCTGCTTTCATGTCTCCTTTTTTTTGTCTAAAGTTGGTGGCTGCGTTTCAAAAGCGAAATTATAGACGTCTGGAAATATTGCTTTAGAAGTGATTTTAAGAGCTTTATGTGTGTTTGAAGACACGTCCACAGTCAGTCCTATGCCTTCCGTCTCGCTCCATCATTTGGTGAGTCATCATTGGCTCTTATTGAGGTTGCCGTGGATACTAACAGCATCCGTGTGTTTGTGTTATGGATGCAGAGGGTGACGGAGATGCTTTTCCAGACCTGTTGTTTATGAGAAGAATAATGAATTAATGCTTTAAAAATGACTTCAGAAACTGTTTTGTGGAGTTTAATGGACTGCAGTAGCGCTCAAGAGAATGCATGCACACACACACACACACACACAATCGCACCTGATAGCTAAAGTGAAAGACAGTTCAAACCTACAGAGATTGATTCATTGATTTAATGATTTAAGGAACCTAAAATCATTAAAACTTAGTTGACATAAAATAAACTTAAATATATATATATAATGAACATTTTGAAATACTTTATAGATTTAAAAAAAAAACTAAAATCACAAAAACACAAACCAGAAATACTTGATAAAAAATAAGTGAAATAAAAACAATGAAAATTAAAGATGTCACCTGATCTACAGATGAAATAAGTTTAAGTATTAAAATAACTTAAACTAAAGAAAAAAAAATACTATGTAGACATTAAAAAAAGCTAATAAAACTGACAAAAATACTAAAGCTTTCTTAAAAATAAACTTAATTAAAATAAAAAACAAAAATGAACTAAATTGAAAAATGTCTCCTTGCCATCCAGCTGAAGTGAAATAAGTATAAGGACAAAAGTAGCTAAAACTAAACGAATACAATTAAATAGTATATAGACATCTACAAAATTAAAATGACAAAAATGAAGTAAGCTTTGAGTTAATATTTAAGTGAAAACAGAATAAAATTTAAACAATATGTATAAATATAACGCATGTATATTCATATATACATATATATCCATATCAACAATCTTTTACATATAGATTTTACTAAGTCAATTTAATTACTTTATTATTATTATTATACACTTTTCATTGGTGCTTGTTTATTTAACAGTATTTCTAAAAGATTTTGGGAAGTATTATATTCATTTATCTGTTGAGCGAAGCACTGTTATGACTGTTATATTGTGTCCATAGTAAATGTGATAACTCAAATATATTTAAGGGTCACCAGAAATAGTCCAGAACGTAACCTTACCTCCTGACTTACTCAAACTAGTCCTCTAACAGAGCATTAACATTGTGTTTGTGTAGCACAAGGCATTGCTTTGACGGGACGGTTTAAAAAAGAGCATTGTGGGTAGATTAGGTGTAAAAGATTATGAGGACATAAGGTCTTCTTTGGAAAGTAGTTCACAAATATTTAATTATATGTTCAGAGCATTTTTTAAGAGGTTAAAGTTGATGTTCTACAGTCTAAGGTTACTGTTTTAGTGGCAGATAATTAAATGCATTGTTTGTTTGTTTGTTTGTTTGTTGTTGTGTGACTTCTGCTGATTCTTGTTGTTGTTGTGTACTGTGCACGTTGTAGGTTGTGTATTCATTACACTGCTATAGAATTGTGTTTCTATTGTAGTTTTTGTTTATGGAGTCTTTCAGATGTACACTGTTGCTTTCTAAGAAGTGCAGTCTGATTTTGGGCCCCAGTGCATCTTGGGTAATGTAGTTTCTCTCTGTGGAGTCTGTGCAGTGCACTGTCAGCGGTTCCTCATGTCGCGGGTCGGCGAGGACTGGATCTTCCTCATACTGCTGGGACTCGTCATGGCTCTGGTCAGCTTCGTTATGGATTTCTGCATCGCCCTTCTCCTGCAAGGTGAGTGTGTGTGTGTGTGTGTGTTAGAGGTAAAGAGGTCAGTTGGAATAGTTTTATGATTTTGAAGGTTTGAAAAGCTTTGAACATTTCCTTTTTTTTACTTTAAACATTTCTAAGATTGTATAAAAGAAAACATTTCTATTTTTGGGAAAAGAAAAAAAACCTGAACATTAAAAAAACTTCAAACATGTTCTATTTTGAAAAAACTTGTTGTTTAGAAACTGAAAATTTCCACAATTTTTTTAAAAATAAAATAATAATAATAATAAATGTTTAAAAAAAATGAATATTTCTATGGTTAAAAATTCTATTTGTTGGGGGGGGGGGCATTTCTATTAAAAAAACTGACCATTTCTATTTCTTGGAAGGGGATAAATATTTTTTAATTTGCTTTTTCTGAGATCAAGAAAAACGTAACATTTCTGTTAAAACATTTGTTTGAAAGTTGAAGAAAATAATATTTCTTAGATGTTCTATGTATTTTAAACATAGAAATGTAGTTGAAACTTAAATGTTCTGTTAGAATAATAAATAAAATAATGAAAAAAACAAGCAATGTTTAAACAGGCAGTTTTTGTGCTTTACAGTTTCAGAAGTGTAGAAATAAATGCACCTAAGCACAATTAAATAAGCAAACTCGTACTCATGAGTTTGTGTTTGTCTAGAGTCTGAGTTAAACTGAGTCATTTTTTTGTCTATGCAGCACAGAAGTGGATGTACGGGGGTCTGGACAGTAACGTAATCCTGCAGTATTTAGCTTGGGTCACTTATCCCGTGGTTCTCATCAGTTTCTCGGCAGGCTTCACACACATAGTAGCGCCTCAGGCCGCAGGTGAGACACGCTAACACTCACACACTCCTCAAAGACTTCTGCTGTCCTTCATCATTCAGCAGCGCGTTTATCTCTCCTTCAGGGTCTGGTATTCCTGAAATGAAGACGATCCTCAGAGGAGTCGTGCTGAAGGAATATCTCACGTTAAAAACATTTGTGGCCAAAGTGGTGGGACTGACCTGTGCTCTGGGCAGTGGGCTGCCTCTGGGCAAAGAGGTGAACACACTCAGAAGATGAGATTTACCTGCTTTACTTTCCTTTATTAACACTCTTTCACACGAGTCAGTGTTGAGTCAATCAAACACTGCTTGTTTTTGAGGGATTCGTCATGCTTATATGTGGCCAAAAAACAGTTATAAGGGGCCATTTTTAATTAAAAGCGTGATCTTTACTTAATATCCTTATGTGTTGTTGTCTATAGCTATAAATATACCTGTGCTGCTTATGACTGCTTGTGTGCTCCAGGGACACATACAGGCTTATGTTTTATCTATCTTTTACATTTTAATTTTAAAATATAATGAAATGTGTTAACTGTATCATGAAATATCTTGATTATATATCTCAGGTATGAGTAAGTAAATGCATGTTGTGCTTTTATAGATTGTTAGTTGATATATAACAGGTCAAAGTAGCCTAATGCTATTTATCATACGATTTAATAAAGACATTGTGAGTGAAACACTGCAAAAAAAAATGCTTTTCTAGCTTAGAATTAGTTTTGTCCTGTTTCCAGCCAAAATATCTAGAAATTGGACAGTTTAGAACACTTTGAACAATTTTATTTTGAAATCAGTATATTTTCTATATGCAAAAAAGTTGAACATTTCTATTTTATTATTATTTCAGTAACATTTCTTTTTTGGGGAACAGCTGATTATTTCTAAGTTAAGAAATTTTTGGGTATTTTGGCTGGAAAAAAGCATTTTTTGCAGGATCACACTTCCATTGTACAAATAAGAGATTTGTATTTAGATTCTAAAAGGATTTCCTCCTGCTGGTGTGATTGTAGCAAATATATATATATATATATATATATA
>JAUCMU010000035.1:234991-245616 GCA_032275025.1 Enteromius treurensis
ATTTTGAACATCTAAATTTTACATTTATGCATTCGGCAGAGTAATCTATCTATCTATATATATTTTTTTTTTACTCAATATAGTTGGTCATTTCGTTAGAAGTTATTTTGCATGACCTTCCCCTGATCTAGTGTTTGGGTATATATATCAAAGTACCGCGGTATTACCAGCTGCCTATCTGCTGTAAGCACAGCCACTTTAAAAACTCCAGACATACAGAAAAAGCCAAAAGACAGAGACAGAGAGAATAAACAGCCGGTGTGTATCTCATTCTGTCTCTGCATCTGGAGAACGCTGTGATATAAATCCTTCTGAAGTATTTCTGCTCCGGATCAGAGAATAAACGTCACACCAGCAAACCATAAATTACCGCGGTAAACCCTCACAGAATAACGGAGCGCCAGATCCTCTGGAAAAAACACCCTAAAAAGCACATCCGAGGCTGTGATCTCCGGAGGAATATCATCTTTCCTCGTGTTTTTGCACTGAATCAGACGAACGAATCCAAACTGAATCCTATCTGTTCTCATCAACAAACAAACATCTTCTGCAAGGAAAACCTGAGGATCTTTCTTGCTGTTTGTTCAGTGAGGGACGATTCTTGCATCATTCAAATGTTTATTTGTTCACCTGAGGCTTTGATCCCAATGAATCAATTCACACAAAGTAAAGAATCAGTTGAAACCAATAAAAGAGAGCAGCAATAAAGCTCTCTGTTTAACTGCAAAGATCAGCAGAAAATAACCAGAACAAACCCTGAAAGACATTAGATGTGAGAAATAAACGGCTACGGAAATATTTCATATCTGGCTTTCAGACGGCGTGATTTAATTCTCTGGATCGGATCAGGTTTGGACTCAGAAAGCATCTGTCATTCCAGAGGATTCAATTACTGCTCCGTTTCCAATCAGTCTCACATTTACCTGAACATCAGCATGTGCTAGAGCCTTAAACTCATCCAAACATTCATCTGAACAAACAGCAAGTATTTTATTCTTTAATCAAAGCTTCAAACACGAATCCAAGAACTGCACACAAAATACAAAACACCTCCCATCTCTCGCAAGACAAAATATCACAAACACACCTCAAGAGCAAACTACTTCCTGTTAGCTGTGTGTGTGTGTGTGTGTGTGTGTGTGTGTGTGTGTGTGTTACAGAGAGAACTGTGTGTTGTGTCCTGCAAAAAGTGTTTTATGAATTTGAACACAAGTCAAATTAGAGTATCTTTTTGCAGATATCAGCTGATCGAGAGTCAGTTTTCTAAGGAAGTCTGTTTCCGCCACTGAATTAAAAATAAATAAAGTTATTATGACTTTTTATTGCACAATTCAGACTTTTTTCTCAGAATTGTGAAAAATATACTTGTAATTGCATAATTAAATCATACAATTAAAAAAAAAAAAAGGCAGAATTGCAAGAAAAACTTTTTTTTATTTTTTATTCAGTGGCAGAAAAAGACTTCCATGGTTGTTCCGAACTGTGTGACGAGGAAAGATTGCGTGTAAGCAGCTGTAATCAACCGACTGTCAGCAAACTGACAGATTTATCTCTTTCCCACAGGTTTTTCACAGTTATTGTAATATTTTCTATCTGTTGATATTATTAGATCTAAAGCAAAACCTCATTTGGCCAAATTCTGATTTATGAGTGTTTTCTACAGCAGGTTTCTCTCTATTAGTGAAGGCAAAGAAACACATTTCTCGTATTATTTCCTCTGACAACTATGAAAAATCTGAAATCTGTGAGTGGCTGATAAACTCCTGAAATAACACACACGAGAGCAGAGCGCGAGAGAGAAAGAGAGGAATTAATCATCATCATCATCATCATCAGAGACGGAAGCAGACGATCAGATGAGAGTTGTTCTGTGACTCAGAGACAGAAGGAATGATGGCACTGAGACACTTGAGGAGCTCTGAAGGAAAGTTTTGGAGGGATTTAAGGTGAAGTTACATGTAGTTTGACAGTAGCGGAAGAAACACGTGACGTTAATAAACTCTGATCGTGACATTCAGCTACACGCCTGCATATATATGAAAATGAAAAAAGGATGCTGAAATTACTAACTAAAGTGCTGAAATTACTAATTGGAAATAATAAAACTACAACTAAAACACTCTAAATATTATTTAAATAGAAACTAAAATTCAACACGTAAAACTTGAATGGAAATATTAAATATACATGCGCATATATATAAATATATACACTCTCTGGCCACTTTATTAGGCACAGCTGTCCAACTGTTAAAGCAAATTACTGATCAGCCAATCCCATGGTGGCAACTCAATGCATTTAGGCATGTTGACGTGGTCAAGACGAACCGCTGCAGTTCAAGCCGAGCTTCAGAACGGGGAAGACAGCTGATTTAAGTGACTCTGAACGTGGCATGGTTGTTGGTGCCAGACGGGCTGCTCTGAGTATTTCAGAAACTGCTGATCTTCTGGGATTGTCACGAACAACCATCTCTAGGGTTCACAGAGAACGCTCTGAAAAAGGGAAAACATCCAGTGAGCGTCAGTTCTGTGAAGAAAAAGGCCTTGTTGATGCCAGAGGTCAGAGGAGAATGGCCAGAGAGATTCGAGCTGAGAGAAAGGCAACAGTAACTCAAATAACCACTCGTTCCAACCAAGGTATGCAGAAGAGCATCTCTGAAGCACAACACTGGAACCTTGAGGCAGATGGGCGACAGCAGCAGAAGACCACACCGGGTGCCACTCCTGTCAGCTAACAACAGGAAACTGAGGCTACAACTCACACAGGCTCACCCAAATTGGACAACAGAAGATTGCCTGGTCTGACGAGTCTCGATTTCTGCTGCGACAGTCAGATGGTAGGGTCAGAATTTGGCGTCAACAACATGAAAGCATGGATCCATCCTGCCTGGTGGTGTAATGGTGTGGGGGACATTTTCTTGGTACCCCTTAGTACTAATTGATCATCGTTGCAACGCCACAGCCTACCTGAGTATTGTTGCTGACCATGTCCGTCCCTTTATGACCACAGTGTACCCTTCTTCTGATGGCTACTTCCAGCAGAATAATGCACCAGGTCACATACTGTAGCTCCAATCATCTCAGACTGGGTTCACTGTACTCGTAACGGCCTCCACAGTCACCAGATCTCAACCCAATAGAGCACCTTTGGGATGTGATGGAACGGGAGACTCGTATCGTGGATGTGCAGCCGACAAATCTGCAGCAACTGCGTGATGCCTTCATGACAATATGAACCAATATCTCTGAGGAATGTTTCCAGTGCCTTGTTGAATCTATGCCACGGAGGATTAAAACAGTTCTGAAGGCAAAAGGGGGTCCAACCTGATACTAGCAAGATGTACCTAATGAAGTGGCCGGTGAGTGTATATATAATGTTAATTTCATAATATTCATTTTGTTTAATGTTTTTGTTTATATTTTATATAAACTATATTTAAATGTATATATTTTAAAAACTAAAGATACATTGACATAGTAATATCATGTTGAAATGTAATTAAATTAATATATATATATATATATATATATATATATACATACATATATTATCATTTTACGTGTATTTTTTTTATTATTAATGGACTTCAGCTTCAATTTCAGCATATTTATTGTGTGTGTGTGTGTGTGAGTGTGTATGTAATACAGTATGTGTGTTTTGTGTTTAATTTGAGGCATAATAATAGAAAGGAGGAACTTTAAAAAAAAAATGCTAGCAGGTGGGGAGAGACAGAGAAGCTTAGATTTTGGATGGATCTGTCCATTTTTCAATGCCAGGAGAGAGCGAACGAGAGGAAGAAATGAAGGAAGGAGAGAATATTATGCAATGATCTCTCTATCCACCCACAGCTTTCAAACACTCCAACATAACTCATATAACACTTACGTAAGATTCGCACTGAATCCCACCTCTACCTCCAGCAGAAGCCCTTCTGTTCTCGCAGGAACCATCGATAGTGTGTGTGTGTGTGTGTGTTCTTCTGCTTGCTTTTGTGGGTGCCTTTCTCTCTTAATTAACTCCTCTTTCTGTTGTGTGATCAGCAATAAAGTCACTTCACTAATTACGCACAGTTCATTTCAGGATTCACCTCACATTCTGTACCTAGTGACAAGTGAGTGTGTGTTTTATCTTTCTTTATCTGTGTGTGTGTGTTCACGTGTCTAATTATCAAAAAAACAGAAATGCTATTTCCAGATGGGAGCATAAGTTCATAAAATTAATTTACCTTGAACACAGAGTTAGGGACTAAAACTCAAGATGACTTGAGATTTTCTTGTTGTTCCCTGATGAGATCACACAAATACGCACTTTTATTTCTGTTTGCTTTTTTTCAAACTTTTATTTGCTTGTTGTTTGGAATCTAGTTTTTCTGTTAGTATAATTTATAATAATTATAATTATAAACAATTATTTGATTTCACATAAATATGTGTAATTGTAATAATTTATTAGTGCTGTCAAACCATTAATCACATCCCAAATAAAAACTTACATAATATATGTGTGTGTGTGTGTATTGTGTATATATAAATACACTATATATAGAATATTATATTATTATATTCTATATAAATACCTTTAATATATAACATATTTATCTTAAATGTATACATGTATGTGGTTGTATTTTTATATACATAATAAATATACACCATACACACGTATGTAAACAAAAACTTATTATGGATGTGATCAATCGTTTGACAGCACTGTAATTTATATAAATATATCTTTATAATTATATTATTTTTTGAATATATTTTTTTACACTTAATGGGTCTTTGTAATTGTACATTTACAAAAACAGTGTAAATTATACATTTAAGTACAGAGGTAAAATTTATTGTGCTATATGGTTAGTGTTAGGATTAGGTTTTGGTTTAAGGTTACTTGCATGTAATTATTATGCATAATTTATTGTTTCTATAATAGTAAGTATATGTATGTGTAATAAGCATATGTTTTTAAGATACCACAAATGTCAAAACACCCTTAAGATTTCACAGGGTTAAAATAAAGCATTGCCAATATATTTGTATTATACTTGTAACTACTTCAAATTATTTATTTCTCTGTTCCAATAATTGATTGTGGATGAAACTGTCAGAAAGTAGCTTTTTTTTGTTAGCATGCAACATGTTGTTTATTTACACTATTAAATCTGACTAACTTTCTATTTCAGTCTGATGGGGAAATGGTACAGTCTAAGCATAAAATGTCATGCAGATGAAAGGCGTGACAGATTTTGCGTCAGATGTATAACGACGCATTGATCTCTGAGGATATTTGGGGATTTTGATGTGTTGTGACGCACACGGGTGCATGTGTGAATATCACACCCCTCTGGTTTGTCATATGCCAGGCAATTGTGTATAGAGAGACGGCTGCAGACTCACAGAAAGACCTGTAATTTGAGCTACAGATTCTGAATAAATCATCTCTCCATTGATGTCTGGTTTGTTAGGATCGGACAATATCTGTCTGAGATACAGCTATTAGAAAATCTGGAATTTGAGGGTGCAAAAAAATCCTTGTTGTCCAAATGAAGTTCTTAGCAATGCATACTACTAATCAAAAATGAAGCTCTGATATATTTTTACGGTAGGAGAATTACTGTTTTTAATGTTTATATTATACAGGGTTGTATAATATACAGCTATTGTTTAAAAAAAAAAACAGCTATATTTTTTACACTACACCACAAAATAGCTGGAAAATTTACTGGAAAATTACTGTCATGCTACTGAAAAATTATTTCTACTGATTTAGAAGCTTTGCTTCGTTTGGTTAGTTAATCCTTCAACACTAATTATATTATTGGTTAACATTTTTTTTGTCCTCTTTTCCTGGTTATATAAGCAGATTTTTTGCTGCAGAGGTAGAGAAGATATTAGATTTTGCTGAAATATTATTAAAATAGCTTTTGTTTTAGTTGTTAATGTTGTTTTTGTGCAGTTCTGGATGTCTGCTTTAGCCACAACTCTTCCTGTACCATGTGGAGCCTTCATGCCTGTTTTCGTCATTGGTAAGTATTTGTATGTTTACATACTTTAAACCAAGACACCACATGTGCATATATATATATATATATATATATATATATATATATATATATATACTTAAATGCCATTTTCTCAAAATAGTTCTTTTTTTCCACTTCAGCAGCACTTACATACACCAAATCTTAGAGTTTAACTCCTCTCTATATTTTGAAGGTTTTTACTGAAGGGTTTGTTCATATATAATTAACAAGGTTTTATTATGGTACTTATCTTTTTGCGTCTGTGGGGTGCAGTTATTACATATATTTAAAGTCTGTTTTTTCAGAATACGTTTTTATCCACTTTTGCAACACTTGCATACAACAAAACTTAGAGTTTAATTCCCCTCTATATGGTAAAGATTTTTACTGAAGGTTTTGTTCGTATATTAGTCTCAAGGTTTTATTTTGGTACTTATCTACCTGCATCTGTTGACTGCAATTACAGTATAGGCATTTATCTTTAAAGGGTAGTTTTGAAAAAAGTTAGGTTTTTTTTCCGCTTCAGCAGCACTTACATACACCGAATCTTAGAGTTTAATTCCTCGCTATATTCTATATTAGAGGGGTTTGTTGATTTAATGTAATGTTTAAACAGAGCGGTTTCAGAGAACTTCTAATACAAAGTATGTAATTAATCAAGAGGGAAGTATTTCTGCATCAGTTTTTCCTGTAGTGTCTTGCCTACACGTTTTTCTGCAATGAAGTGACGTGGGAATGTGAACCTGTGTGTTTCAGGTGCTGCGTTTGGTCGTTTGGTGGGTGAAAGTATGGCTGCATGGTTTCCTGAGGGCATTAATACAGATGGAACCATCTATCCCATAGTTCCCGGAGGATACGCTGTTGTGGGTGAGAAGCAAACGCTCTCGTGCATGTGTAGAGCTTCAACACACACTCATCACAGCTGATTACCTTTTATGGAAATTGCTTCATTGTTGCCATAGCGATTTTGAGAGGCACTGATTTAGTTTTGTTGTGGATTGTTGTTTTCATTGTTAGTCTTTGATTAGTAGCCACTGGATTTAATTATGTAATAACAATAACCACATTCGAATGCTTATTGTTTTATTTATAGCTTAATGGCCAATATAGTGAAGGGTTTAGAGAAGTGTAGGATTTTTACCATCAAATGCACTGGAACAAATTGTTTTTCCTAGAAAATGATGAAATATTTCAATGCTTATTTAAAAAATATTTTTAAATGTTTGTAATATTTATTAACATTAAATACATTTTAATAAATATTTTATGCATTTTACAAATAAATAAAGGGTACGTAAAAAAATATAATGTAGAAATATGGCATGCTGTTGCTTTAAACAATGGTATAAACATCATTCAGTGTTAATTGTGATCATGCTAACAAATAACCACAAATAACAATTTCAAGGAAATAATTGACAATTATGATATTTGTTGTAAATCGTGCAGCCATTACTAAAATGTTGTTTAAAAAATCAAGCTATAACTAAAAGTGTAGATATCATTTTTTTCCCTTTTGTAGATATCTAGATATTTTTTTGTTGTTTGAATGTTTACGTTAGTCTTGTGCTAAACTTGTTTCTTTGCAACTTCTAATTCTCCTAATTGCAATTCAGTAAATATCTATTAGTTTGAATTTGAATTGAATCAACTTAATAGTTAGTGTTAATTTGGTATTTAGTTTTTCGTTTAGTTCATTCATTTAAAGTGAACTGATTTGCTGTCTTTTTAATTTATTTGATTAAATGTAGGAGCGGCGGCATTATCCGGAGCGGTCACACACACGGTGTCCACGGCCGTGATCGTGTTTGAGTTGACTGGTCAGATCAGTCACATTCTGCCCATCATGATCGCTGTGATTCTCGCCAACGCCGTCGCTCAGAGTCTTCAGCCGTCCATCTACGACTCCATCATCCGCATTAAGAAACTGCCGTACCTGCCCGAGCTCGGCTGGGGCCACCACGAGTGAGTGTCTCTGTCTGTATCTGACTCTGGACCACAAAACCAGTCATAGGGGTCCATTTGATTAAATAAATGAATAAATCAGCTTTCCATTGATGCATGGTTTGTTAGGATAGGACAATATTTGGTACAACTATGAGAAAACCTGGAATCTGAGGGAGCAAAAAAAAATCGAAATATTGAGAAAATCGCATTTAAAGTTGTTCAAATGAAGTTCTTAGCAATGCATATTAGTAATCAAAAATTAAGTTTTGATGTATTTATGGTAGGACAATATCGGAATGAATTGTTTTTGGCATTAAAAAGAAAAATGGTTCATTTAGACTCATATGTATTGTTGGCTATGCTTAAAATATACCTGTGCTGCTGATGACTGCTGCTGTGCTCCAGACTCACAAATATTCCATTAAAATCTGTAAAATAATAACTTAACAAATTTTCTTTAGATGAAGGACTACAGGAATGACTGCCGACTAAATTTAATTCAACAAAGTGTAATATTGCTGCTGAAAACTTTTTATGTCAGCTAGTTGCCAAGGCAACCTTTCTCAATTTAAATTAGTTTTGCTTGATGCACTAAATAACTAAAACTAAAGTGAATAAAAACTATATAGACATTTAAAAACAGTAAAAACATGTAAATGACAAAAACACAAAACAAAATTACTAAAATTAATTGTAAAAATAGAAACGAATTCGGAAAATCAATAATTTTAGTATAAGTATCTCAGTGATACTAAAAAACAAAGAACTTGTAGGAAAACTGCAGATTCACTTCCGGTTTTAGAATTAATCACTTAAAAGTTGTAATGACTAAAGAAATAAAGCAATTGGCAAAAGCTTTTTATGTTATATATGCAATTAAAAGATTTATTGACGATGTATTATTTTACTGTTGTGTTTAACTACATTAACAAAGTCGTCTATTTATTTGTTAATTTTTTAAGTGGTTTTAACATTTTTACTTTTGCATTAATAAGTTTTTCCTCCATTATATTGAGATCAACAGACAGAGACGGCGTTTTCTCTTCATTAGTGTAAATGGACAGACTGTGTGTAAACAAAGTCTAACACACACACACACACACATTAGACTAACGGAAATCCTTGCAACACGCACATAAATCTTAGTTTCAGATTTTAAGGGTTAAGAAGGGTTTGTTGTGCGTGTGTGTCTGTGTGTGTGTGTGTGTGTGTGTGTGAGTGTGTCTGTGCGTGTGTACACACATTCTGCATCATCGCTCCCATTTTCTGCTCTGTAATCACAACAGAATCAAACACACACACACAGGTGTTTTGCTCTGAATGATTGTGTGTTTCTGCCCTGTTGTCAAACTCATCTGAGAGATGCATTTATACCTGTCGAGAGAACAATTACGTAAGAGTGTGTGTGTGTGTGTGTTTCGGAATTTAAATTTGTGCTGAGTTAGAATCTGCAGAAAATTCACTCATCAGCAAGATGAACACACGCTCACACACTCACACTCATTGACATTCAACACTCTCTCTCTCTCGCTCTTCAGTGTGTTTTATTGGCTTGTTTACTAAAAGCAGGGTTATCATAGTTTACAAAAAAATACAGCCATTAAAAATGTGTTGAAATGACATAAACATTAACTGAAATAAAGTAAAAGAACATATCAACACATACTTTGTTTTTAATTGCCAAAGCAGCGTTTCTTATTTTAATTTAGTTAACTTGGTGTATTAAAATGACAAAAAAGAAAAAAACAACAACCTTAAACTTAAATAAAAATGAAAACTATATAGAAAAGGGAATATAAAAATAATTATTCATCAAACAGTCATTAAAAGCATCAAGCATCTTGTTTATGAAGCGTGTCATGTTTTTGACAATCTCTGTCTGCAGGAAGTATAATATTCGAGTGGAGGACATCATGGTCAGAGATGTTCGTTATATCACTCTGAACTCCAGCTACAGAGACCTTCACGAAATCCTGCTGATAGGAAACCTCAAAACAGTGGCGCTGGTCGAGTCTGCAGGTACACACACACACACACACACACACACACACACACACACACACACACACACACATACACACACACACACACACACACACACACACACACACCTTTGAGAGAAATATTATTAAATAAACATTTTATTATTTCATTTTATTTAGATGCTATTATAGTTTATATATATATATATCTTCTTATTAAGTTTAGTTTGTTATTTTAGTATGTCATATTAAACTAAGTGAAAATCAGAAATGTAAAATTAACAGCTACCTGAAATCATTTTATTTTAGTTAATGTTCATTTTGTATGAAGTAATGAATGCTTTTTTAATGTTTTTTGTTGTTGTTTTTATTAACTATAATAACCATGATAAATGGACTAACACAAAATACTTTTTAAAAGTCATCAACAATGCCTTTATTTTATAAAAAAAAACAAAAAACTGTAATATTATAAAATATTTAGTGCTGTCAAACAATTAAAAAAAAAAATCGAAAAATGTATATTTTCTGTTTATGTAATATATGTGAGTGTATGTCTTTCCTGTGACGTAGGCTGAGTTGAAATTCTTGCTCTCTCTCTGTAGAGTCGATGATTCTTCTGGGCTCTATTGAGCGCGCTCAGTTACAGGCTCTCCACGCACATCATCTGAGTC
>JAUCMU010000035.1:259274-281983 GCA_032275025.1 Enteromius treurensis
TTCTCTTACCCGGGGGGCATCGAGAGTACGAGCCGGGTTCCGAACCCCGCCCTCGCTAGGGCTCAGGCCACTAGGGTCCGGGGCCTGCCGTTCTCCCGGCTCGCTTCCCGGACAGCTCGCCAAATTTGCTTTTATGTTATGCTTCATATTCCCCTCGCATTAATGAGTAAGCGCGAACTCTTGAATCATTTTTAATTAGACTAAAAAATAGCACTCTGAAAGGTTTTCAAAACAAAACACATTCATTGAATTAATTTTTATTTTTCCAGATGAAAAGTGTTTTTGTTTTTTTTTTTGCTGCAGTGGCTCATCAACAGGCATGACTTGACAATATTGCTGAACTGTTAGCAATGTTGAAATATACAGTACAGAAAATAAAGTAAGGCGAGATAAAGAAGTATCAGAAATGGATGAAAGGGACAAGGGGGAAAAAAAAATCCATAACGACTGAAGTGTTGCTCTCCCGGAAGGTCAGAGGTCAGAGGTGAGTTGGAGAGCAGAGGATGAGGATGTTCTGCGTCTGACGCTGATGATGAGCATCCTGTCTGAGGTCAGAGAGCTGCTCAAAGATAACGGGTCCATGTCTGCCGGCAGCACAGACTTATGGGTAAAGCGGCCTGCAACCATCCCATCTGCACCCGTCTGAAACAAGAGAACAAGTGATCTTTTTATCTGCTCACCAAGATCCAAAATAAAGTAAAATACTGAAATATTTTTACAATTTAAAACAGCTCTGTGTTCAAGTGTATTTCTGTGATGTTCAGCATCATTCCTCCAGTCTTCAGCATCACATGATCTTCAGAAATCATAATAATACACTGATTTACTGCTCAACACACACTTCTGATTATTATCAGTGTTGAACACAGTCGTGCTGCTCAGTATTTTTTGTGGAAACTGTGATGCATTTTATTTTTCAGAATTCATAGATGAATAAAAGTTCACAGTGTTTAGTAGCAATAGAAATTACGTTTTGTAACTATAAAGGACTTCACTGTCGCTTTTGATCAGTTAAAATCATCGCTGATGAAACTATGCATTTAAAACCACACCAACATCTAATATTATAAAATACTATATAATATGACATAATCTGCACATTAACGCATTGAGTGCACTGGAATGAATGGATTCTAAATTGCTGTGAATTCATAGTTCACGTTTGCTGAAAGCAGACAAAATTAATAAAACCTAAAAAAAAAAAAGTAATATAGAATAATAAAAAAAAAAGTGTCAAAATGAATTGATTATTAAAATGAAAAATAACAAAAAATAACTTAAAATATTCATAAAACTTATAATAGTATCTCAAAGATACTAACACACACATAAGTATATAATATAGATCACATAAACAAGTACTAGCCTATTGAGTAGACAATATCATACAAGTAGCTTATATACTCCACAAATGGCAGCAAGTATATTTAGCATGCCGTACTAAATATATCTCATGACACACACACACACACACACCTTTTCGGCGTGAATAACCACACACTGATTATAGGCCAGCAGCACCACTTCATGAGGCTCGAACCCGCTCACGTCTGCAGACAGGAAGTAGCTGTCGCCCATCGCCCTGACCACGCCCACACCGGAACCGGAACCGCCGCGAGCTGAAACAACGATAAAGGCACAGAGAGACAACAATGTTGTGTAAAATAACACTTTAAACAGCATCGAAATCAAATCTTTTCTTCGCAATTTTGCATTTGTATGAACTTAACACGATGATGCAAAAGAATGCATGGAGCTGGAATAAAGTAAAGCTCTAGACAGAATGCATGATTAGATATTACTAACAAAATATTCTAGTTTTGTGAAACTTAAAAAACGCAGGCAGGGAATAAGATGTTATGAAGGAATGTTCCCCATGTTTTGTCTGACACATTCACCGGATTGTGTTTTATGATTAAAGGAAATGTTTTCTACTATTTTTTTCTTTCTTGTAGGGCACTATATCACTTTTACTTCCCATTGATTTCCTCCCGGCAGCTGTAGCTCAGGTAAAGCATCAGTCCTGCGGTCTGATCATTCACTCCAGTCCAGACTCTCCTGAGAGAAAACTCAAATGACTTTCTAGAGTTTCACAGCTCAAACATCATCATTGAGCCGAGCTCTCAATCACTTTCATTCATGTTCTAAACGAGCATCAGGAGGATCATCTGAAACACTGCTCACATGAAACCAGTCACTTTTGAGAATAAATGTTCATCACCAGCGGCTCGTTTACAAGATTTTCTCCTCTGTAATTATAGACCATTGAATCTTGAATCTTTGTGAACTTTACCCACTCTTCTCTTAC
This sequence comes from Enteromius treurensis, assembly GCA_032275025.1. Classification (NCBI taxonomy): domain Eukaryota; kingdom Metazoa; phylum Chordata; class Actinopteri; order Cypriniformes; family Cyprinidae; genus Enteromius; species Enteromius treurensis. The sequence goes on from JAUCMU010000035.1 coordinate 261,583, forward strand.
CCTGTGTGTTGTCACCGAGGCTCCAGTCGATCTGCTGACCTGCTCGGCTGTACTGATGGTTTCCATGGTAACCTCCAAAGGACTCGTCATCCCCCTGGTAACCTATAAAACACTTGATTACTTTGCTAACTAATTAAAGACTTTCAGTCATCTTGGTAGGCCATAAAAGATTGTAGAGTTCCTTGGTAACCCACAAACCACTTAATTACCTTGGTAACCTATCAAAGATTCTCAATCCCCATGGTAACCTATATATATATATTACCTTAGTGACCTATAAGACACCTGATAAACTTATCATACAGTCACCTTGGAAACTCATGAAAAACTCTCAATTACTTTAGTAAACCACAAATCTCTTTATTACCAGGATGACATGTTAAAAAAACGATCAAGCACCTTGGTATCCCATAATAGATTCCTGATTGATTGGTAACCGTTAAAATACTTAATTAGCTTGGTAACCGGTCAAAGATTTTAAATCACGATGGTAACCAATTAAAATCTTCTGAACATCTTACTAACCCACAAAACACCTGATTTCCGTGGTAACTTTTCAAACATTCTCAGTCACCATGGTAACCCATAAAACTTTCAATCACCTTAGGAAACCTTCAAAACACTTAATCGCCTTGGTAACTGGTCAAAGGGTTCTACATCACCATGGTAACCAACAAAAGATTTGAAATCACCAAGGTAACCCACTAAAGACTCTTAATCACTTTAGTAACCTTCAAAACACTTCATTACCATGGTAACCGATTTAAGGTTCTCAATCACCATGGTAACCTATTAAAGATTCTTTATAGGCTGTAACCTATAAAACACTTCATCACCTTAGTAACACATCAAGGATTCTAAATCACCATGGTAACATCTGCAACACTCAGTCACCTTGGTAACCAATAAAAGACTCTAGATGGCCTGTAAGACAGTTGATTAGGATGCTGTTTCTGACCTGTAGCGTGGCGGCAGCAGGACTCGTCGGTGACGGAGCGGATGGAGGACTGCTCTCTGAAGCAGCTGTGGAGTCGAGCGGCGCTGGAGGAGCGGACCGAGCTCGTGCTGTAACGACACGCCATCATCCAGGACAGGAGTGCCCTCGCTCACTGCTGACATATAGACAGCTGCCGCACTGCATTCTGGGACATCTGGCCTCTCTGAGCGCTCCATAAAAGGCCGAGCTCCTGGAATCCATTCCTGGAGTAACGGTCCGAGAGATAAGACATGGAAAACTTCTCCAAACGAGCGGGAGACCGCATAGAAACACAACTCAAAACATCACTCCAACACTGACAGAGTTTGTTTTGTTTGTTTGGTCTTACTGATAAACGATGCTTGTGTTGAAGTTACAAATAATTATTTTTATTTATTTGTTTGTTTATTGTTTTTGCAAATGAACTCTTCGTATATGAATAGTTAATTAATCAATTTAAATACCACAACAAAACACAAAAAAAGAATGCATAAAGAAAAACGAAACAATTTTAATATAAAAATTGAACAAAACAAGAAAGATAATAGTGTAAAATAACTAATAAAGGGAAAAAGTAATTAAAAATAACAACTTTTTTATTTTTATTATTTTATCAAGTCATATATTCATTTCTTTTCGTATTATTCAATATCAGATCAAGCAGAAAGATATCCAGACAGTAACTTAATGAATAACATTAACTTCATGTAGAACCCAAACAAGATGTAAAAACACTGATATTAAAATTAGTCAAACATTCATAAGAAAAACAGAAAGGCGTGGAGTGAGACTGTGTGGTGTGCACTACAGTACGCTCACTATCGAGGGACTGAAGAGTCTAATTAAGAGCTGAATGAGAGACTTCGGTCCACAGAGAGAGTCATTTCCAGAACACAAACCTGCAGAGACCCGTGAACGGATCTAATTAAGAGACAAACGCATGTTTAACACGCGCACACACACACACACACACATAATGACGTCCTTCCTGCTGATTTTAGAGAGGAGGTCAATATTTATCTATAAATAGACACTTAACCTCACGTCACACACACACACTCAATGTCGTCTCTGGCCCCGGGAAAGTGTCCACAGAAGGGGGCCTTCACTCCGTCACGTCCAGCGATGCGATTGGACAGTTAAACGTGCATCACAACGGGCAGCATCCGGCCAATCAGGGCATGGTGTGACAGACAACTTAAGATGCTTTTTATAGCCTTATAACCTTAAAAAGAGCTCATCTTCACAGACAGAGAGAAAAAGAGTCAAGATAAAGGACATTAACAAGGAGAAAGAGTGAGATTAAAAGTGACATGCTGAGAATACGGAACAAAACCATGCAGTCACACACACACACACACACACACTCATGTTTGTTTTGCTATCTAGACTTCCACTGATCAGGTGAATGATATTTTCTAACCCCCAACCCAACCCCTATCCCTAAACCTACCCTTCAGAGAAACATGTACATGACACTAGATCTACATCTGATCTACTCTAGACTGATTTAGAAGAGTTTTTATCTCATGACGACCAGCAACATGTCCTCACTAGTGGGTTGTCTTGATCTTTCACTACTGTATATAAGTGACGACATTTGGTCCCTCTCAAGTATAGTCAGACAAGTACACTAAAAACAGTATATTTGTTTATGATGTCTCAGGTTTGTGTCTCCATGGTTTCAGCAGTCATTAAGGATTATTTGCAACTTTACTTTCAAGCCTTATAAATAACATTAATTGATTTCTTCTAAACCCAAAGAAAAAAATGCAGAAAAAAATTAAAGAATGATAATTAAGCTAAAAATAAATACAGAAAGTAATAAAAAAGGAAAAAGTAAGGGAAAATAGTAATATAAAATAAATTCAGGAATACATGTTTAAAAAAAAGTAATTAAATTGTTTTACATATTTTATTACAAGTACATTTAAAATAAATGTTTGTTTACATAATATGTGTGTATATATTTAACATAAACAACAAATCTTTCTTACATATATTTGCATGTGTATGTAAACAAGTATGTAAACAAAACCTTTATTTTGAATGTGATTAATCACGATTATATATATGTGTGTGTGTGTGTGTGTGTGTGTGTGTGGAGAGAGAGAGAGATAAAGATAGATAGATAAACTGATAGACAGACATGTTTTTCTTCAAATGTGACAGTGAATCTGTTATTCTGCTCTGAAATATATAAGAGCAAGACATTTGAAATGGTTTTAAAAAATGTTACAAAATATAGAAATAATAAATTTGGTTAAAAAAAACATTTATTTTAAATATACTTAAAAATAGGTTTGAAAATAGATTTTTTTTTTGCCATATGAGTGTGGAGGATGAGATAGAAATTCAGTACAACACTTGTGTTAGAAATGGAGTTGAAGCGATGAATCATAATCGGACTGTAAGAGGCTGGAGCATCAGTGTGTTACATAAGAGACTCCTGCAGAGACACTATTGATCATCAACCAAAAAACAAACCAACTACAATCACACAAACTAAGCTCGGTGTGTTGCTATGGTTATCTAACCCACAGAAACCATAGCAACCGCATCGCAATGTGATAAATAACCTTTTAATCACCTATATTTTCCCACTTGTCCGAGTGAAGAGTGTCACATTAAAACATTTTCATCATCAGATATGTATTTTAAATATATATTTGAAATTGGCAGAAAATATAACTATATAAAAATATAAATATATAAAGTATATTTTCAGCCATTAAATTTGTTTTAACAAATATATATATTTTTAAAGGCATTTAAAACCTTTATATATTTTGAAAATACGGTTGAAGGTTGAAATTAAAGGTGTTTTTCATCTTAAGAACATATTTCATTGTGTTTGACTGTTTACAACATATAATAATAATGTATGTTTGTACTGTATGTGTGTGTGTGTGTGTGTGTGTGTGTGTGTTTAATAATTTTTAATACATAGTCTCTGAAGTATCAGTTACAGTAAATCACTCTGAAAGTCAAACACATGACATCTTTAGCTGGTAATATTCTTGTCTGCAAACGAGCAGCTATGTCTCTCTGTATGACTGCTGTTGCTATGGAAACACTGCATAAGACAGGAAGTGGCTGGGCTGTAGGGGGGGAAGTGATGTAACAAGATTTGGATGATGCAGTCTGGCATTTAACTGATCCCAGATATGAGTACCATACTTGAAGAATTCAATTCCATTCGTTCCAAACCCGTGTGACTTTCTTTCTTCAGTGGAGGACATGAAAAGACAAACACTGCAGAGTAATTCACACCATTTATTAATATTTTTACTTAATAATTGTATTTTTTTTTATATAATTTCAGTTTTCATTTTAATTTTAGTTTAGGTTTAAGTATTTTTGTTGTGCTTTTGTCATTTTAATATTGTAAAATATATTTTTTTAAATTAATCATTTATTTAACCATAAGATATCATTTATGTTTAGTTCAATTTAATTTTTAGTAATTTTAGTACTTCAACTTAAATAAAATTCAGAAATAATTTCTTAGATATTCATTTTAAAAATTACATTTGATTTTATTTCAGCTTTATTTGAGTTAACAATAATTTATGGTTTTATTCTTAACAATAACAATAAAAATGTTTTACTTTATCTAGTCGCCAAGGCCACATTTTCCCCTTTTCATTACATTTATCTTGACATACTAACTAAATTATTAAACTATGTAGACATAAAAATAATAATAATAACTAAAACTAAAATGAAAACAAAAAGCTCAATTCAAAATCTTAACTATAAATGTAAATAAATTACACTAAAATAATAGTTGGCATTTCAGTTAATGACATGTTTATTTAATATATTATAACATTATATAAGTATAATTGTGTGCAAAAGAGCATGTGTGTATGATTGTGTTAGTGTTTGTGCATATTAGACATGCTGTATATAAGTATGATAGTGTGCATATGAGCGTGTGTGTGTGTGTGTGTGTTGTGTGCGCGCGCGTACTAATTAGATTGTCAAAACTGTCTGATTGACTATAACCCATAATTTCTCGGTGAATCATGGATCTCCATGGTAACACTGGAACGTCTGGAACAAAAGTGGCCCTTATAGAAAAACAGAGAGTGTGCTTGACATTTACCGAACGCAAAGAACAAAACCAGGACGAGCGACAGTAACACAATAACACAGAGACAAAGAAAGAAAAAGAGCCGCTCATTTCGTTTTCACATTAGTATAATTTTTTTTCCTGATGTAGACAATATCACACAGTGATAATTCAGAGACAGAAAAAGAGAAAGAAAGCAATAAACAAGCATCTTGTGAACAAACCACAGCGTTACTCACTTACTCTAAATTCACCGCAAAAACCACACGTACAAAAATAGAGCAACTCTCCCAAAGTCCTTCAAACTGACCCACATTTACGATTCACCAACACTGGATCAACTCCGGAACATTCATTGTGTCTGTCTGAAGACAAAAATGCTTTAAAACGGGCGGAAAAACAAGCATTCCATTCAATAATAGAATCAAAAGTTATAATAATAATTATAGAAAAAACAGCATAACTTGATCGTCGGTATTCTTATGCATTCTATGTCATGGTATAAACATTCGGCATTCGTGTGTCGCTTGGTAAACGACAGTGAGTTTTTGACGTAATCAACAAGCCATGCCAACCAGGGAACAGGCGTCATGTGATCAAGACCCAGAATGCAATGGGGCCTGACGTCACATGAGGAGCAGGAATACACAACAGCCAAATCCACAAACCGTGCGAAACAACTGGACGTCCAGGCCGTCGCGCTCAGTCCGGGACTTGCGCGACACATGCATGATAATGAGGTCGACGTCAGTCTTGCATTCCTCCGTTAAGTTCGTCAAGATGCATTTTTTCATGAGCCTGAGAATGAAAGTTTTCCAAAAGACAAGAGCAACTGGCGCCCAAAATTCAAATAAGTGGGCGGAGTCTGAATGCAAACCAATGGGTAGAATCCGACGGCAAATATGTCGGAAGAGCCTGAATGCAAATAAGTGGGTGGAGTTTGATTACTAATAAGGTAGTCTGAGCCCAAATGTAGGTGGAGTCTGAATACAAAATAAGTGGGTGGAGTCTAAATGCAAATATGTGGGTGGAGCCCAAATGCAATCCAACAGGTGTAGTCCGAATTCAAAATAAGTGGGTGGGGCCTGAATGCAAATTAAAGTGTGGAGTCCGAAATAAACGTGCACCATTCACTGTTCTTCTCCCTCTTCTTCTTCCTCGTCGAGCGAGACGACGCCGGACGAAGCCACATCCGACACCTTCCTCCGCGCGGAATATTCCGGCGGGAGGCAGACTCCGCCCCCGCAGTCCTTACAAGGCGTGTCCTCATCTTCGAACGTCTCGGAAAACGTTTCCAAGCAGCAGGGGGAGTGGCCTCGCCTGTGCCCCACCCTGTGGAGGCGGGCTAACAGTAGCTCCTCCCCTCCCTGAAGAGCACTGAGGATCTTGGCGGTGAGGTCGGCGGTAGGCGTGTCTGTGTGACGCCCGAGATCTCGAAGCAACGGGTGTCTCTCGTCCAAACTGCACATGCTGGAGCAGAGCGTTTCCGACGGTGACCCCGGCGACCCCACAGGAGGTGAGAGGTCAGCGCCCACGCCGCTCTCCGCCTCGCACAGGCCACGCCCCTGCAGATGAGCCCGACACACCTGAGAGTGCAGGAGATCCCGCAGGTAATGAGGGTACGAGGACAGATCTGAGAGGAGACCACAGGTGTGTTAGAATCTCAGAAACAAATCAATACTTCAGTCATGTTCACTTTACCCGAAAAATAGATTATCTGTCTAACTGCGTTGCTTCTCTAGTATGCTAATGAGGTTTGAGAATGTTTTTCCTCACCCAGCTGGCAAACTGTTCTTTCTTTAACTTTTTAAAGAGGTTAAATATAAATGAAATTAATAAAAGTGTAAACTGTGAATATATAAGTTATAAAAAAAAAAAGGTAATAAAATTTTTTTTTTACATGAGTACAACAGGAAAAATAAAATATCTTCAAAATATATATTATATTTTATATTTAATTTTGTATATATTTTCTTGGTTAACCTTTTATTTATCTGTTCATTCATTCTTTCACTTATTTATTCATTATTATGTTTTTTATAATTTTATATAATATACATACATATAATTGGCATAAACTATTTGCTGCATTATGTTATTTTAAATGGAAAGTAACATGCCAGGCACTTCAGTGTCTTTTTCCCTTCACCATCATTTGGCTGAGAGTTTGAGTTCTCCAGCTGGTTATATATTAATATGTCTGTGACAGTCGTGTCGCCGCAGTGCTTGGCCTTCAACAGTTAATCGGCGCTCGAAGCATGTCTGATTAAAACACTATAAACCTGCAAACTCTAGAAATCGTTCCCTTTACTCTGCTGCAGCACAACACATTAGACTTGCAGGGGAAATGAATGCTGGGATATCAAATAGCGACAGAGCAAAAGAGAGAGATAGAGAGAGAGAGCAGGATGTTTTCTGAATAAAGTAGGGCACTAGGACAGTAACGTCTGTGCTGTGATTCTGCCTTCAGTGTGCAGCGTAAAACAGATAAAAGAATGGAAGAAAGAAAGAAAATACAGAGAAACTCCAATTATATCTGTGCTGACACGAGAATACTGGTTTGAGAAGAAGAGTGTGTGATGACGAAATATATACAATAAAAAAAAAAATTAAATGAATGATTATATTAAAATATAATATAATATAATATATTGCATATAAATATATATATTGCAAGCAGCAATTACCGGGACACAGACAGAAATGAAATGAAAAGGATAAACTATTATATGAATATAAAACACACAGATTATTATGGTTATTAATTGCAACTTCTTACACAACACTGTGTTGAAGTGTTTTAACTATTATAGTGTTTCTTGTCAAAACTGTCTGATTGACATCATTTATCCCAGAGGCAAAGTTGTTCAGAACGAGGAGATCTATGATATTATATGGAGATATAGTCTAGAAGTGATTTAAGGTCATTCACTCTGGAAATATGGTGTTTTTGAGGCATTATTTAATGGTTAATGTGCCGTCTATAGCGTGAGCTCTATGAAACTCCGCATGCTTGCTAAGACTCATCTGTCACATGTTTTAACCACGTTTCATAAAGTTGTGTTTTTATTTAGGTTTTATAGGCTTTTGAGTAAATATATGACCACGCCCCTTTTTAATATTGAAATAAATAGCAACTTAGTGGATTTCAATCCTTTAATGATGCGCAAAGTAGTGTGAACTTTGGCTCTGATCATGTCTGTGTGTGTACCTGTGCTCTGTGTAGCGGGCTCGTTTGCAGGTAGAAAATCTTCATCATAAGAATCATCATTAGACTCGTCACCGTCCACTGACGACCAGGCTCGAAGCTTTGCCTCCGCAATAGCAAACTGCTCTGCCACTCCTGATTAAAAACAAAACAATCCACAATAAATGACGTTACATACACGCACGTCTACTTTAGATTGACACGAGATCACACACTATTTGAACGAATGTAGCAGAGGGTGTGATGCTTGCCGTGGAGACAGGATTACTGAGTTCTTATTGGCTGCCACGCAGAGGCCAAGTTTGATTGACAGGTCACTTAAAATGGAACATTCCCTAGATGTGCAATGATGACATCACAGGGGTGTTCTCCAAAAGACAGGAAGTGACCTCACTCACACATACATTCAGTTCTGTTCAGACACACTCACATACAGCGTGTGGTGACTGGGTTAGAGAGCCAATTAGCTAATTAAAGCCCTCTCTCTGGGTCTTAATTTATTGACAGGACAAATCTGCATACAGTGGAAAAAATGCTAAATAAATAAACAAAAAAAAATAGTGCAAATTGAGATATAAACAATTAAAATAGGTGCGGAATAAAATAGAATAGTAAAATAAAACTTTTAATCAATAAGTAAAAATAAATAATAATACTAATAAAAAATAATTGCTATATACTGACCCTACTATGATTTTAATTTTTTTATTTATTTATTTTTGAATACACACACACAGACACACACGCATACATGTATAAACATTTATTTACTTGTTTTAATGCTGGTCCAAATTTAAAAAAAATAAGTATGGAAACGAGCAATTAATGAATTTAACAACAACAAAAAAGAATGAACAATTTTGGTGCAAAAAAATGCAAAAATAACCAGAGCATTAAAAAAAAAAAAAAGATCAGTTTGTCAATTTTGGGATCTAGTTTGAGTCTCTCTCTCCGTCTCTGCTTGCGTTAATTCATAGATTTACCCTTCCATTCATCTTTTACCCTTCGCTGAGGGCTTGGTCAGCAAACACTCAGAGCTTTGGCAAATTTCCTAGAGTTCGATTTTATCCACAGAGTCACCGAGGATGTGTTTCTGCAGGACGGACAGAACTCACACACACACACACACACACGGACATTCACAAACCTCAGCTGGAAGTCAACAATCCAACAAAATGACATGAATACTTAGTCACTGTATGAAAAGGACAATCCTGCGACATTGAGACAGAGAGAGAGAGATCTAGAGAGAGCTCTGAATGAATTCCTCTCAGGTCCGGCTCATAAATCGTCATGTCGTTGCAGAACAAACGCTTCGTCACACCAAGAGCAACCGAAAGTAACCTTCAGAGGACAGACGGGCCTCTTGGGAAAGGTCAGAGGCACGGATGTGAATCGTTTAAAGAATTGTTAAGGAAGCAGAATCGTTAAACAAACCAACCAATAACTCATGAGCTCAACATTAGTCTGAGGAGTTCTCTCCATCAGTCAGACTGGGTGGCGTGGTTTGTTAAGTGCAACAGGATTATTTATCGTCTCATTCATTTTCTTTCATCAACAAGGGACCTTGAAACGAAGCCTAATGCATGAACGGATTAAATAACATTTTAATGTAGAAAAAATAAATAAAAATGCAATAAAACAAAAGCAAATTAAAAAACTATTCAATAGACGCATAAATATTTTTAGATTTTGAGCTGAACTAAAACATGGCAGATAACGCATCTAAATATTCTGAGCATACTGTTTAATTTAATGCGCTCCATATCTTTTAAGTTTGAGGATGTAAGTGCTGCTGAAGTGGAGAGACAAAACCCAGCGGATTATTCCAATCGACATCCTGAAGGTTTTCACTGAGGGACTTGTTCTTATACTGTACCACTTGGTTTAACTCTTTATTTTTGCGTCTTTGAAGACATTATTTTTCAAAATGAGCTTGTTTCTCCACTTCAGCAGGACGTCCTCTAAACCCGGCAGTTTTATTCCTAACTATTTCTGAAGGTTCTTGCTCCTTTATCATTCATTCTGCTTTTATTTTTATACTTTCTCTCTTTGCGTCTGTTGATTTCAATGGTAGTACATATCTTTAAAGAGTTTCTTCTCCACTTCAGCGCCACATTTGACATTTTTAGTGCTTTTTATATTCTGAAGGTTTTTACTGAGGGGTTTGTTTATCTTTCACTCTCATTTTATAGAACATGTTCTGAATGCGTCACATCATATCAAAAGCAATTACAATAACACACACATACACATTATATACACAGACTATATATAAAAGACGCAAACATACAGTATATATTTTAAAAATATTTACATGTATGTGTTTTTCTGCGATTTAATGTTGTAGGAACACTTAAACGATGTTTAAAATATCAAGTTCAGTAATATCTGTATTGAAAGCAGATGAGGCTGGAATATGAACACAATCTGGTTCAGTGTTTTTCCTTATAACGCTTCTCTATGGGAAAGCGCTTAACATTTATATTCTGGCTTTATCCGCTTGCCTGTGCAAAACATACATCAACAATAATGTGTTTACTGCATTTCACCTTTTAATATCTGCGTTTTACTACATTTCTTCTTAATGCAAACTGTGTGAAAATGACTGGCGGAGCACAGCTTCGTTTTGCCCTCCAGGGGGCGTCCTATAAGAGTGTGACGTCACGTGAAAACTATCAATAGTGTTATAGTTCAGAGAAACAGTTGTGCAAACATATGATTTTTTTCATAACTTATACACCGCATGTTTAAATGATGGTCTGTGGAGCGGTCACTGACCTGCAGCGAATCTGGCCTCCTGCTCTCCCTCGGACAGATGCGAGTATGAGGTGAGGTGTGACTCGAGGGCGCTCGGCGTGTCGGTGGGTTTACACCAGCCCTTCCACTCGATCAGGTGAGCCACGCGGCCCTGCGCCATCGCCGTGGGCTTCGTCACATGATCTTTGACCACCTGTGAGAAACCTGAACACACACACGGAGGGGTCAGTGACCTGAATACTGCATAAAACATGAGGAATAATCCAGGTCATGCTGTCAATCAGTACAATACAAAGGACTCGTCACGTGCAATGAAAACATGTCTCGTGAGCTGTGATCTCTTGTATCCACAGTGTGTGCGCGCGTGTGGGGGTCAGGTTTTGTGATCTTTATGCAGCCCAATCGACCTGTGAACAATACAGCATCTCAATGGAGACGCTTCATGTTCAAATCTATTGTTATTGGCTCTAACTTTTATTACACGATCATTAATCAGCATTAAATTACTGCGTTAACTATTGAGAAGGGTTTTTTGGTTTTGTTTGTTTTTTGAAAAGGTGCATCACCTACAACAGGAGCTTAATGTTAGCCAGGTGTCATAGTTTAACACTAATTTGCATGAAATGAATGCATTTTAAACTAACCGACAAGGTGCATCATCTACATTAACTAAATAAATATTCGACTATTGCTTAACATTACCATTAATCAGCACTGAAAGGCTGTTTTTATCATTGACAAGGTATAATAAAAAAAAAATTATATCCTACAGCATCAGTCAACTTGCTCGACATGAAACTTAACCAGCATTAAATTACTGTGAAATACTGACTATTAACTATCGAGATGCTTTTAAAAAAGGTGCATCACTCACAACGGAAACTTAAATTAAACTAAATTGATTTTATGCAGATTAGTGCTAATGTTAGTCAGAGGTCAAATATCTATGCATTTTATCAACTGTCAAGGTTATAAAAAGATGCATCACCTGCAACGGCAGCCTGAAATAACTTAACAGACATTTGACTATTGATTAACATTAACAATCATCATTGCATTACTGCATTTTAACGACTGACGGGGTTATAGAACGATGAGTCACCTACAACAGCAGCTTAAAATAACTAAATAGATATTTGACTATTGGTTAACATCCATCAGCATTAAACGAGGGACCTTAACATTGACAAAATCATCATAACAGCAGCTAAAAATAAATTTAATGTATATCTGACCGACAGTATCCCATGAGGCTTACCACTAAATTTAACTCAGAAACTGCATGAAAGGTTTTAGACTGAAATAATAATAGCAAATATTCCTGGAGATGAACATGCACACGTTTAAGCGAATATGCACGCAGTAGGGTTTTTATTGTCAGTGAAAGTCAGCGAGAGAGCTGCGATCTTTACCGTGAAGTGAAGATCTGGCCAGCGCTGCGATCTCTTGAATGGTGAGAGCTCGTCTGGATTTAGGTAACATGTCGCCGCCGTCCTCAACATTTACCTGAGAGCAGAAGAGGAGTGAAAGCTTTTAAAAAACGTTTCATTTCAAACAACAAAAACACAGCATTTCTTCTCTTCTCTGGCTTGCTTCCTAATCTAGTCTAATAAACCTGGCGTGGCACATTATGAATATCGTTGATGAATTCTCTGATATGTTGCTTTGGATAAAAGCCCCTGTTAAATACACAAACGCACATGCAATTCAGTTTTAGTTGGTTGTATTTAAATGCATCACTCAAAAGTTTAATATAGCTAAATTAATATAGCTGTCAAATGATTACAACACAGCCACAATAAACATTTGTTTACATAATATGTGTATATACTGTATTTTATGGGTGTTTTATACACACACAATGCATGTATTTGTTCATAAGAATATGTAATAATATTAATGTTGTTTATGTTAAATATATCTATATATGAGAATATACATATATTTATGTAATTTGTCCAAAATATTTACTGTATGTGTGTATTAACATGTACACACACATATCATGTAAACGAAAACTACAGCATTATAAATATAATCAACACAAACGAGATTTAGTCATTTTGTTGCGTGTTTGTTATTTTATTATGTCTTTGAAGTAATATTTGATGTGCTAAAATAAATAAAATGTTTCTTTGGAAACTAGCAGAATTTTTACTTTTATTTCATTTCAATTAAATATTTAAATTTATAAAATGTTTGATTTAAATTACAAGTGACAAAAAAGATTACATGGTTACATGGTCACATTCACATCCTCAACACACGTGATTCTGCACTTACACCCTCTACTTCAAGACCTAGCGATGAGGAACCTCTAATACTGAGCACTAGTAACAGGTTGTTGATATTTCAGCTAAATCTTGGCCTAAAAGGGAGAATCCTTCAAGAGTAAAGCTGCATAGACCTTCATGTCTCATCAGAGGGTACAGCAGTTACAGTGTGTGTCACGTTTCTGTGTCTTTCGTAACCACAGGGGACACATGCGACACATGCACCTGGTGTGTTTGAATCCTCTGGAGTATGTATGAGTTAAATCATGAGGGTAAACGCATTAGCCGACACGTCATGGCACACTTAGTGGAGCGGGCGGCAAAATAACAACACATACGCATTGAAATAAGAAGCACGCGAACGCTGTCCCCGAGAGCTCTCGACATACACGCTGATAATTCCCTACATGAGCTGGAGGAAGTTACAGCATTACAGTCTGCTGGCGTTCACACACACACATCTGCAGAGAGCATCGCCTACTGCCCTACTGAACACTGAGATTCAGTCCCTGAAGAGCTCAAGCCCAGAAGAACGGCGCAAATTCAATGAGCATCGTACAGCAGGAGTCTGATACAGAAGCTTTGCCATTTTACGGTCGCCTCGTTTAATGAAACTACAGCTGATGACCTTAATAAAACAATGACATCGACCACAGCCCAGACACTCACTAGAGAGTAGAATAGAATAGAATGAAGAACTATAATGCAGTAGAACATAAAATACCTAATCTAGCCTAGATGGAGAAAATAGTAGCGGAGAGAAACAGAATAGAATGACCACAGCGCAGTAGAAAGTAATACATTGAGAATTGGTGAGAAGAGTAGAGTATAATAGAACAGTGGAATAGAATAGAATAGAACAGAATAGAATAACTATAGTGCAGTAGAATATAATACATAAAATACCTAATCTAGCCTCGATGGAGAAAATAGTAGCAGAGAGAAATAGAAATAGAATAGAATGACCACAGTGATGTAGAAAGTAATGCATTGAGAATTGGTGAGTACAGAACAGAATAGAACAGAATCGAATCCCCACAGTGCAGTAGAAAATACATTAAGCATTGGTAAGAAGAGTAGAGTATAATAGAACAGTGGAAAAGAATAGAATGCAGAACTACAGTGCCATAGAACAGAAAATACCAATCTAGCCTACATGGAGAAAATAGTCAATTAAACTAGAAACAGCATAGAACAAAATGCCTAGAGTTCAGTAGTACAGTGGAGTATTATAGAATAGTGGAATACAATAGAACAAAATAGAAGGATTGCAGTGCAGAAGTAAAGAACAGTCCAGAGTATATGAGTACAATGGAGTAGAATGGAATAGAATAGAATACAGAAACGAATTGCGGTAGAAGAGAGCAGCCTACATGAAAAAAATATTAGAGCAGAATAAAAAAGCTGCGCTGAGTAGAGTAGAATGCAATAGAATGACCACAGTGCCGTTGTAATATTAAACTGAGAACTGGCGAGTAAAGTGGAGTATTATAGAATATGGAATAGAATATAAATGACTGCAGTGAAGAGGAGAAGAACCGTCAAGAGTGCAATGGAATGGGATAGAACAGAATAGAATAGAGAGATTCATTACAGTAGAACAGAGTGTGAGCCTACATGGAGAAAAATAGTAGTAGAGCAGAATAAAATGAATCTGGGCTGAATAGAATAGAATGACCCTAGGACAGCAGAAAACTGTAGAGTAGAAAGTGAGAATAGATGAGTGCAGTGGAGTATAATAGAACAGTGGAATGGAACGGCACAAAATAGAAATAGAATAAAAACAGAAATACAGTGCAGTAGAACAGAAAATACCAATCTAGCCTATATGAAGAAAATAGAAGTGGTGTGGAATAGAATAAAATAGAATGACTGCAGTGCAGTAGAACATTAATTAACCGTCTATAATAGATGAAGAGTTTATTAAAATAGAACATGGCAGAAATGGATGGATCAAATGACTCGACTAGAATAACTTTGAATAGGAGAGAATATAATAAAATAGAACAGATTAGAAGTGTTCGGCGCAGAACAGAAAAGGGTACTAAAAGTACAGTGGAATCAAACAGAATAGAAAATAATAAACTAGGAAAAAACTGAACAGAATAAGACAGATCAAAGTAGACTAGACTGCACGAATCACAACAGACTATTGTACTCTAGTGCAGTGTCTGACTGAATCTTGACTTCTCTATTTGCATGCAAACCAACCCTCTGAGCGCGCACACACACACACACACACACACACATCTGCAGAGAGCCACAGGTTTTATAACAGCAAACAGACAGTAATTAAACATGAGCACTTTCAACAGGAGCCTCATCCATCCGTCTGTCGGTGAGGCTGAAAAACACACACACACCTCATCATCAGAGCGACAGACAACAATCGATGGCACACACAAACACAGATGATACCGGCTCTCTGCTCGCTCCACACAGGAAAAAAAGCTTCTCCATGGAGTCGGTCGTCAGCGACATGCCACGTCGAGCTCACACCCCGTTATTCCGCTGGAACTTGGAAGGAAATGAGCATTTCTATAGCAACCAGTCACCATGGAACGATTTCTCCAAGGATACGGCGGCTGGATGCTGATGACATCACGTGCAGCACGTTTGATCAGGGTTACGCTCTCTCTCTCTCTCATGCACACACACACACACACACCCTTTCCTGCAGTCTGGATTACACACAACACATTCCCCTTCAAGACACCTGTCTCTTTCTCATGAGTGTTGCAGCATCATTCCGCTGTGTTTATACATTTTTATATTTTGTATATGTTTTATATATATCTTTCATGTTTTCACTTTAAATTATTTTCAAGATTTAGTCATTTTGTTGTGCATTTTTATAACTTATTATTATTTTTTATTTTTTCAGTTATTTTAGTACGTCTCAATAAACTAAATTAAAATGTTTCCTTGGCAACTAGCTCAAATAAAATCTGTTTAAGTTTGTATTATTTTATTTTATTTGA
The DNA here is from genome assembly GCA_032275025.1 of Enteromius treurensis. Lineage (NCBI taxonomy): Eukaryota > Metazoa > Chordata > Actinopteri > Cypriniformes > Cyprinidae > Enteromius > Enteromius treurensis. The sequence continues at coordinate 277,859 of JAUCMU010000035.1, forward strand.
AACATCGGTTTTTATTTAGTTCAAGTTTATTTTAAGCAATACTTTGTTTTAGTTAACAGTAATAGCCCACATCTAGTGGGTTGTAGGTCTGATAAGAAAAGACAATGCCAAAAACAACTCTAAATGCACATAATTAATAACTTAATTATGAATACAGCAATTAATAATATAATTGCATTAATGCATACCTGATGTATAATACAATTAAACTTAAACTTCCGGTTTCACAAGGCTTACGCCTAGTCCTAGACTAAAACGTGAGTCTGAACTGTTACAAAAACATCAGTGCCTTTGTTTTGTCTCAAGATACAATGTTTTTTTTTTTTCTAGCCATGTTTTTATAAAGTTACTAAATGTTCTAATCCTGACTTCTAAACCCTGTCTGTGAAACTGGGCCAAAGAGTAATGCATTTGAAAAATAAATAAATAATAATAATAATAATAAATAAATAAATAAATGAATAAATAAATAAAATGTAAAAGCAAAATATAGAAAGAACAAAAATATTACTATTAAATTTGAGCCTTTTATTAAGAAGAAGAAGAAGATTGTTGTTCGGTACCCAATTTCAAATCCTAAAGGGTTAATCTCATCAGCGTCAGTGTCTGATGCATAAGACTGCAGCACTAGCCAGAAGTGTGTAAAATAGCCTTATGTTATTTATATCCTTTACACGACTGCACATCATTTCTGTTTCTACATTCTACAGATGTGTAAACTCAAAACTATCTGAACTGTATTAAAACTAACTTGCACTGATTCATTGGGTTGGATATATTTGTCTGTGCAGTGTCTCAGTAGGTGAGGTTTTGAGTCTGTATAAATACCAACCAGCTGAAAAAAAAAGTTTTTTAGATAATGTCATATTAAATTAAATTGGTATCAAAAAAGGTATCGTTCAGGAACCGGTATCGAACTCAAGGCATCGTATCAACATTTTTTGAACGAGACCCAGCCCTAACCTACACGACAGAGAACGCTCTGACAGAAATATCAACAAATATGAACTGGTGCACACATTTTAAGGTATGAAACCAATTTGACATTTGGATTTAGTTGATATTTTCCCAATTTAAGTGAAATGCATGTCAATTTCGTTAAACTAAAATTCATGGTATTATGAGATGCAGAGTAAACTGGAAGTTTATCAGTCAAGATCAAACTAAACGGTAAACAACGAAACCCTGAAGACGTCTAGTGGATGTACTCACGGTTACGAAGCTGTTAAACCACCTGAAGTCAAAGGAAATACACATTAGTGGCGTGTTAAAAAAAACACATTAGAAACTAATTAGTAATTACTCAGAATGACTCATGAATGATTAGAAAACTAACTAGTGAACATTTAATGAAACTCGGCGCGAGGAACCGAGTCGACGACTAATGACTCAGATGATGGGGTTAATTAGGTCATTATCAAGCCGAGGAAATCATTTTGTGCTCTGAACACCGAGTCAGAAACTCCTAATCAGCTCCGAATCTGACAGAAGCAGCAGCGCTTTCCTCAGGCCACGAGCGAGGACATCTCGGAGACGCGGCGTTATGTGAATGTAGGCTTCCTCGACCGCTAACCGTATAATGATGACAGAAATAGCTCATGAATGGCAGGCCTCGGAGCAAGACACAAGCAGGATCCGTGGCCCACTTTCTAAAAACACGGGGAGTTCTGCAGAGTTTAGTAATCAAACTCAAAGAGTTTATAAGACTTGCATGAAATTGATACCGAATGCCGTTACAGAACAATCCCAGTTAATCCCAAATTAAATCAAGTCTCTCAAAACCTGTTACGTTAATAAACAGACTGAAGCGCATTCAGCTGCAAGTTTGATTTAAATAATCAAGATGCGGTTTTTTATATTTACATTAGTGCTGTCAAACGGCATCCAAAATTAAAGTATTTGTTTGCATAATGTGTGTATTTAGTATGTATATATAAATAAACATGCATACAGTATATATTTTGAAAATAAAAACCACTTGTATTTCTATGATTTATGATATATTTAATAAACATGACTTTTTGCATTTGTGTGTGTTGTGTATAAATACACACAAATGCAAAACGTCATGTTTATAAAATATATCATAAATCATAGATTTAACAAGTGTTTTTTATTTTCAAAATATCTTGAAAATTAATTTTTTAATTTTTAACAGCACACAGATATATTATGCAAATAAAACATTCAAAATAAAATTTGTTTACATAATGTGTTGTACTGTGAATATTTATTGTGTATATAAAAATAAATATAATAAATAAATATATTTTAATTTTATATACACATTTATATGGCTTATATATTAAATAAATATTTATAATATAAATTAAATTAAATACATATTTGCATGTTTACTATGTATATTTATTGTGTGTAAATACGCACGTGTGTGTGTGTGTGTGTATTATATAATAAAATGTTGAGATATTAAATATATTTATGAATAATAAATTAAATCAATATACATATATGTGTGTTTACGGTGTATATTTATTGAAATAAACACACAAATGTATATATTAAATAACAATGTTATGTTTATTTATTAAATACATATATTACATTTATAACAAAATACATAAATTACATGAACATGCATATGCATGTAAATATTATCTAAATATATACTGTGTGTTTTTATATACCTATAAATATACACAGAACACACATATTATGTAAACAAAACTTATTTTGGATGCTATTAATCACAATTAATCGTTTGACAGCACTAATTATTAATATTATCAGGCAACACAAACCGTTTTTTTTATTTTTTCTATTAAGATATGCATTTTGTTAAGGAAAATTAATTCAATTCAAGTTTATTTGTAAAGCTCTTTTTATGATACAAATCATTGCAAAGCAGCTTTACAGGAAGTTAAATTCTGTACAATGTATTTATAAATACAGTATATTTATAAACATATTTATAACATTTTCTCTCAACTATTTTCTCGTGATTTAAAATGTTGAGAATAAACTCATTAAATTACGAGTTAAAAAGTCATAAAATGTTAAGAATAAAGTTTTTTTCTCTCTCTCCAAATTCAATTTAAAATTCTCGTCATTGAACAAATTTATTCTAATTCTAAATTTCAAAAAGTAAAAAAAAAAAAAAAAAAAGTTTATTCTCAACATTTTATTTCCAAATAAAAACTTAAAATGTTGAGAATAAATTAAATAAATGATGAAAAAAAAAAAAAAAGTATATATGAAAGGAATTATCGTGGTAATTTGTTTAGCTCTACCGGAGAGGGAGTAAAGAATAACTAATGTTTATTATTGGGTGAACTGTCCCTTTAAGACAGTTTCCGGAGCTGCAGAAGCGCTGTTAGAGAAGAGGAAGGGAATGCTGTGAAGTAAAAATGGACATGGAACAGATTGAGAGGAAACTTTGGCACCTTGAGGAAACGGTCCGAGCGCCCAAATGTTGCGCCCAGGCTGTGCGCCAAACTGGTCTGTGTGTTGCCCAGAAGAGCCAGGTCAGAGCAGGAACTCCTCGGGCTCCAGTCCACACGCAAGCGGTCCCCTGCCACTGTGTGAGGAGAGAGAGGAGACTCACTACTGCCCCCGCTAGCCTGGAGACACACCCTGCCCTACACTGACCACACAACCTGATGAGCAATGAGAAGTAAATTAAGCATTTTTTGTGCCTAATAACTTTATTTTAGTTGCTGATGTTTTTGCCCATAGCCTATAATAAACATGAAGTGAATTGACTGAAATCTTTCAGTTTCTGTGAACTTCAGCTCATCTGATCAGCAAGAATCAGGCTCATCTGTTCTGCTATAGATCTACAGAGCTGAGATGTTTCTCTGAAGCTCTCATGCATCAACATGCAGTCAAGATGCAACATCTATAACCTCTACAGCGTTCTCTGAACATCTATCACACACACAAACACAGTGCAATCAGTTCAGCTGGATGAAAAAAAGACCAGCATTCATTCAGAAATGACCGAGTCTTTTCTCTCTCTTCATGCAGCAGGCCTATCTGAGGCTTCACGAGCACATCACTTCCTGTGTGCGCAAGTGGGAGTATTTACACTCATTCATTAACACTTACACAGTGTTGACTGCAGAAGGAAAGAACAACTACAGCGTTCAACAACATCTTTACAAT